>WWET01001126.1:378642-396200 GCA_011038615.1 Limnodynastes dumerilii | reverse complement strand
ATTCATTTCATTCATTCACTGGAAAATAAAAATAATTTGCTCTTGTGAGTTGAAAAGCAAAGTCACTAGTTTTAAACAAAAATAATATCTGTTTTATAATAAATCTGACATTACAATGACAGGGTGTTTATCTATAATATTATTTTTAGAGGTAATAGTTGTAGAATAAAACATGGCACTACACGATATTATTTAGGACAATATTACACTGCAAAGCTACCCAGTATGACATAAATCAGGTGAGGCTATCCTGATGCAATATTGTTTTATATAAAAGAATATAAAAGCATTACAGGCAGTCAGTTCTCAGTGTATGCATTAATAAAGAATTGTATGTCACTATGAATGTATCCCAGCAATGTGCTGGCACTGGGATTCGTTTTAACCAGGTTAATTATTAGTTATTACATGTACTGTAATTAGAGCTAAAGCACCATTATGAATAATAATAAAAAATCCTGTTTATTGCATTTTAGTTAAACTTTGGAGGGGACATTTTTTTTTAATAGTACATTATTGCTGCATTGGCATAAATGCATCTGGTACTAGTTTATGCTGAGTTTACATTTTATTTAAGTCTATTGAGACATTTTCATGACAGACTTCATTTTGTATTTTATTTCACTTAATAGTGTGCTTTATTTTAATATAACATGAAGGAAAGCTGTGCAGTGGCCGTGTCTTTCCCCAGCCGTGGGAATGTGTGCTTTTTGCAGGGTATTAGGCAGACTGTGTGCATTTGAACTTGAACTTTCCCTTGACTCCGTCAGTCAGCTCCCTCTCCCGCCATCTTTCCCGCCCGCACCTTCCTCCCTCAGACAAGATGGCGGCGGGTGCACAGAAGAGTGTGTGGCTAATAGAGCGATGAGGGAGAATGGCTACCGGGGGATGTGATGTGCCGGTTATCTGACCGCATCGCTTAAGCGTCGTCGTCGTTCTCCTCTGCATGTGAAGGCTATGGCTGACGTAAAATGGCTGCAATGGCGGCGCTGAGAGGACGGTGCGGGGCAGGAGGAGGAGAGGATGGAGGACGGGAGAGTTATACTCACACAGTCATGTCTTTCATCGGCTCTGTGTATCTGCGGTTTTCTTTGCGGGAGATAGAAAGGGAATGGAGCAAGTTGTAGAATAACACTGTCCAGACACAATCAGATTACAGGTTCCTCACATCCCCAGTGCATACTACATGTGAAAGTACATGCTACAGGATGTACCACATGCCCAGTGCTCACTACATGAGTGCATACTACATGAGACAATACATTCTACATGCCACAGTGCTCACTACATGAGTGCTCACTACATGAGACAATACATTCTACATGCCACAGTGCTCACTACATGAGTGCATACTACATGAGACATTACATTCTACATGCCACAGTGCTCACTACATGAGTGCATACTACATGAGACAATACATACTACATGCCACAGTGCTCACTACATGTGACAATACATACTACATGCCACAGTGTTCTTTACATGTGACAATACATACTACATGCCACAGTTCTCACTACATGTGACAATACATACTACATGCCACAGTGCTCACTACATGTGACAATACATACTACATGCCACAGTGCTCACTACATGTAACAATACATACTACATGCCACAGTGCTCACTACATGAGAGTGCATACTACATGCCCCAGTGCTCACTACATGTGACAATACATTCTGCATGCCACAGTGCTCACTACATGAGAGTGCATACTACATGCCACAATGCTCACTATATGTGACAGTACATTCTACATGCCACTGTGCTCACTACATGAGCATGCATACTACATTTGACAGTACGTTTTACATGCCACAGTGCTCACTACATGATACTACATGCCACAGTGCTCACTACATGTAACAATACGTTCTACATGTCACAGTGCTCACTACATGTGGCAATACATACTACATGCCACAGTGCTCACTACATGTGACAATACATTTTACATGCCACATTTCTCACTACATGTGACAATACATTCTGCATGCCAAAGTGCACACTAGATGTGGCAATACATACTACATGCCACAGTGCTTACTACATAGGGCAATACATACTACATGCCCCAGTGTTCACTACATGTGACAATACATTCTACATGCCCCAGTGCTCACTATATGTGACAATACATACTACATGCATCAGTGCTCACTACATGCCACAGTGCTCACTACACATGACAGTAAATACTGCATGCCACAGTGCTCACTTCATGCTACAGTACATACTACATACTCCAGTGCCACACTGTCCAGTACAATCACAGTACATACTGTATGCCACAGTTCCTGTATATACTGCATGTCACAGTACATACATGCCACGCTGCTCAATATATGTCACAGTGCTTATATGCCACGGCACATCCAACATGCCATGGTAGTACTCCCTAAATACCATGGTACTCACAGCTTGTTACAGTACACAATACATGCCACACTGCACCCTACATGTCACAGTCCATGCAATATGCCATGGTAAACCATACTTGCTATTGCACAGACTACATGCTACGTTGGACTCAACATATAACGATGTGCCCTACATACCACTACAATCTACATGCCACAGTAATTGTTATGTTCTACAGTACACACAGTAAGCTATATTGGACTACAGGCTATATATAATCAATATGGTACGTGGCAGAAGCTTACTTCATGTTCTAACTAGATGAACTTGGAAAGAAAAACTAATGCCACGTTCAGATTTTTTTTTATATATAAATTGCCTTTTAAACTTAGTCTGTTCTAAGGACGCTTTATGGGAATGAATAGGGCAGAGCGTTATTTAAATGTAGGAACTAGACATAGAAGTTTTAAACGAATAATTCACACATTTCCTGGTTTTACAGTACAAGTGGGTGTGGTGGTCATGCCATATGTATATTTCCTATGTGTATGCATATACAGGATTCAGTTTGGTAGTCCCTTTATTCTGCCACTTCAGTGACATCTGGCAAGTTACTGCTTTCATTGGGCAATTGAATTTTATTTGGTGACACGTCACTAATAAGAGACTGTCAGAAAACCTTAAGTGTTTGCAAGGTGTTTTTAGTGGAACATATTGCACACAAGCACCTTGGTTATGACTGGGAAACGGTATATCACGATCATTGCTATGTACTGTTTCATTGTGTGTACGCAGACTTATTATGTCCCCAGCTCCCAATATAACGCTCTGATAGCCGCTGACATTGTATAGTGGCCACACAAACTGCATAATCAAGACTATCTCTCCTCCATGACCCAGAGATTATCCTTCAGGAAGAAAGATCGGGTCAGGACTCACTGCATGACTATTGGGCCGATCCGGTGATAATTGTTTGACTGGCCCGTTAAGTGTGTGGCCAGCTTAAAATTGCATGATAAAGTAAAAAAAAAAAAGTAAAAAATGATCTTTGTCTATTCCAAGTCATAGATTTTAGTGGTAAAAAAATGTGTTTTATTGTTATTACTTAAAGTGGATAAGAAGATTGGGTGGAGGGAGATATTTAAATGCGCGATTAGGCATAAACGTTCTTAATTAGTCGCCCTACGCACACAACTAAGAACCTAAAGTTAAGGTAGCCCTATGGCATTCTTAAGTCGGTAAGAAGCTGAATAACGGTAGCGTGCAGGGGGAATCGCTTTGCTACTAGTTGTGTATATTTAAGAACCTAACGCCTTCTTAAGGCCCTATCAGGTTCTATAGGAAACCATTTTGATTTGGATAAAAGACTTTCCTTAAATTATATTTATTAAAGTATAGATTATAAGGTTGCACTTATGGGAAAAAAAGGTATATATATATATATATATATTGCTTTTAATATGCATTATTTCTCTGGCTGGCAAAATATGGGCTGATCTGGAGAACAACAACAAAATAAAGGCCTACATGCAAGTATTTTTTTTTTAGCATGCAGGAAAATTACTTGCTTACAGTACACAAATTCTGAAGAGCTTTCATGTAAAACTGCAACTTTGAGTTGAGCTCAGAAACCATAACTCATTTTTTGTCACTTTTTATATTAGCTCCCTGCCCGCAATTCATCACGGTTTTGTCGAGGTGTTTTCTGTGGTTCAGCCCTACAGTGTTTAAAATTGGCCTGTAGACACAAGGAGCAAAAATGAAACGCGTCGTACAATTTATCACGATGGATAAGAGCTCCGCAGGCGGAGGGTAGTTGGAATGCAAACAGTAAATTATTTAAAGTGGGATAGGTCTTTAGAATAGAAAGGTTAAAATATTCTGCTTTATTAAAAGTGGGGAAAAAATTGCAACCTATGTTCCGTTAGAATATATAAGGGTGGATCCTATGAGCGCAATGTGCTTTTGAACGTCACATCACACAAATCTACATCACAGATTTATGGGGAGCGAGATAAAATCCACGATGTTCAGCTACTGTAATAGACGGGAATGGGTGCACTTCGTGTCTAATCCCGTCATCACGCTCGATAGAATCTGCCCCAAAATTATTTTGAAGGTAGCAGTGTAAGAGACAGAGAAAATGAAATAAAACAGACAATTACAGAAGCAATTCATAGGTGAGACATTGGACCTGATCCAGAACAACGCCCACCGTAAGCGTAAGATCGGCTTTTCAGCCGATCTGAGTATGTGCCGGGCATATGTTGCCCGGCGTTGCTACGGAAACGCCCGATCGTGGATCGGGCACCCGTAGCAGCACCGTAGGGACGCTGGAGGAGACGTCCCCCAGCGTCCCTACGTTCAGGTTAGTGTAGGTGGGCGGGGGAGGTAGTTTAATGAGGTTAGGAGGGCGGGCTAGGCGGCCATATGCTCCTGTGCAAACGAATGGTATACTAAGTTAGGGTAGCCTTCAGCCGGTGTAAGGAAGGGGCCATACACCCGCACAGGGGGAGTGTCAGGGTAAGTAAACGCCGATACGCTGTACTTTAGTATGCACAGCGCATTGGCGTAGTTCAGGATCAGACCCATTGGCTTTAAGGCCTCAGGTTTATGGGTAAATATTGGTGAATAACTTGCTCTAGGGTTAAAATAGTTAAATTCTGACGTCTTTGGGTCAACAACGTCTCTCTGTTACTCACAGTTACGATCTGTCATTCGTTTGTTCATTTCTTTTATTTTTTTAAATTGCTTTTTAAACATTAAAGATGTCTTCCTGCTTGGTATATCTATCCACGTTGCTGGATAATTGCATAAGGTCCATCATTTGGGGAAGGATTACAATCATCTTTCAAATGGGACCAGTATATCCACTAGCCATAAAAAGGAAAAACATAACTTAATAACCATCACCTACCGTTTATTTATGTAACCCCATTGCATTACCTACTGCAGCTTAAAGTCTTAGGACCATATTCACACTTAAGCGTGGAATAAGTATGCACGGATTCACTAAAATACATGACAAGGCAACTCCCCTCGTACTTACAGACTTTAGCAGACTTCTGCCACCCCAGGGCAACCTTAACTGTCTGCATATATTTCTGCTTAAGTTGCTAAAGTACGTGCTTACATTCTTAACCGTGCCCTTAATAGGCCATTTAAATGCCTCCCCCCATCCATTTTTCTTAACTTCCTACTGTCATGCCCCTTTGTATGAATCTCACTAAGCACGGAATTGAAGTCCGTGCCTAATGGATTTCCGTGCCGAAATCCTACGTAATTTGCGTGAGAAAATGTACTAATAATGCGCACTTTAACTGATCCTAAAAATACGCACGGAAAAAGCAGCACTTTCTTAAGTGTAAATACGGCCCTTAATTCCCTTCTATACAAATTCATACACACCGGGGTCGATGTTTATAAGCAGCTTCCAAACAGTTTGTTTTGGATGACTAAATCAGACCTGACCACGTCGCTATGAAACTACAAGTGCCTTGCTTTATGTCTGTGTGCATTTAGAGCATGCTGGGAAATGTAGTTTTATAACAGGAGAGCCACAGATTAGCCAGGCGTGATCAGAAAGAGCCAGTGTTGGGACTGAACAACTTGTGTGCAATATTATAATTATTAATGCATATTTATGTAGAGCCACAAATTGCCTGCAGTGCTTACATCAGTCCCTGTCCCTTACATACTAAGGTCCCACACCTCAATACACACACACTAGGGTTAATTTAGTCAGCTGTCAGTTATCCTAACAGCATGTTTTTGGAGTGTGGGAGGAAACCGGAGCACCTGGAGGAAACCCACACAGACACAGGGAGAACATACAACCTCAACACCGATAAGGTCTAGACTGAGATTCAAACTCACAACCTCAACACTGAGGCCCAAGTGCTACTCATTGAGCCACCATGTACATCGCTAATCGCTATTTCACTGTGCCTTTCACTGGGATTCACCCCACGTGGTATTATAAACTTATATTGGTAAAATTCATTGTTGGTAAAGGTTTAGACTAAGTCCTAGGTTCCCAAACCAGTCCTCAGGGCTCCCCAACAGTACATGTTTTGTAGATCTCCTTGCTGGAGCACAGGTGTGTTCATTATTGCCTGTTTAAAAGATCAACAGGTGGTATAATACTATACCTTGTTCTGTAGGGAGATCTGGAAAACATGCACTGTTGGGGAGCCTTGAGGACTGGTTTGGGAACCATTGGTCTAAGTTCATTTTGTTTTGTGACTAATTCCTAAAGAATAATAATACATTTATTCAAGTGATAAGTTGATCCCAGGTGTTCTCCAAGTCCGAATATGAAAGATTGGAGTATCAGGTGCTTTTCTTAGAATCACATTATAGTACATCTTTTGACTTGATCAGTGACATTTATTCTGCCTTTATAAGCAGTGAAAAACTATTGTAAGTGCCCAGGCAATTCATATGATATTCTCTGCTTGATGCATAATTTATAATGCTCTCCTTATTAAAGCTCAGATGGCGTCTTCTAGTTGAGCAATTTTAAATTTAATTAAAACGTCCTGACTAGCGTTTAGCCTGCAAATCAGCACTTATCTGTCATTAGACAAAATTACTATTTTTCTTGCCAAGATTTCATTTCTTCTGTAAAACCTTGTAAAAGCACATCGCATACACCTTGCACACATGTGTGAGGAAATGGAAATCAGCATACTAGTCGCCAAGACTATGGTTTATTTCACTTGTCAGTGAAAGAAATCAATATAATGCCATAAAATACTGGCAATTGACAGCTGGACTGTTCTTATATTGTGCACTGTAATACAAGTCACACCCACTTGCTTAGGCAGAGCGCCCCCTGTCTGAATACGGCGGAATGACAGATGTCTGCACGGTGGCTCAGTGAGTAGCACCTGGGCCTCACAGGGCTGAGGTCATGAGTTCAAATCCTGGACTAGGCCTTATCTGTGTGGAGTTTGTATGTTCTCCCTGTGTCTGTATGGGGTTTACTCCGGGTGCTCCGGTTTCCTCCCACATGCCAAAAACATACTGGTAGTTTAATTGACTGCTGACTAAATTAACCCTAGTGTGTCTGTATGTATGTGTTTGGGACCTTAGTATATAGCTCCATTAGGGGCAGGGACTGATGTGACCATATAATGTTCTGTATAGCGCTGCAGAGAATTTATGGCACTTTAAGAATAAGCATTAATAATAAGTCACAACAAAATATTGAATATGTGTATGAAAGGTGTAACAAGATAAGCACGTCGGACAGTTTGAATTACGTCTGATTTAAATTTTTTTTATTTGCTAAAGATTTCCAAAAGAAATTGAGGAAGAACAGTAAATGTTATGGTTTTAGTAGCATTATTTCACATATTATGTCGCTCTTTCACTCATTTATTTAAACGTACCGGGAATCAGTCAAACCCTTTTTATTCATTGTCAAAGAAAGACATACTTCTGTAAATAAAAGTTCTAGGTGCACGCATGACATCGCAGGCATCCATCTTACCTATAAAAATGGCGTTACCATTATTGTCTGGAGACTTGCTATTCAAGCAGTTGTAAGCTCTTTTTTCCATTTGCCCACTTTCATTAGATAAATGGAAAGTGTTGCTCTATTGCGCCATCTCGTGGCAACTGATGTTCATTCCAGGTTTGAATGCTGTAGATCTAGATTATTTGTTTTGCCAGCTTTTTTTGTTGCCATTTTAATCTTTGAAACACACTTATATATTATAATTAAAAGAAAATAATATACATGTATACAAATATGCATATACCGATGCAGTGCATTTTTAGTAAGAAAAAAGTTGCCGGAACTCACATCAACTCACGAGTGACCACACGACCAATCACAAGCTGAGCAGTGCCATCACAACCAGAACGGGTTACTTTGCGTAATTTAGAATCATAGTGCATTCCAATTCGTAACAGCCATGTTTCCGTGCATGGAGTACTTCTGCATTCTTAATTTGTAGGTGGCCTGTCATATGCAATTCTGTATCCATTCTATAATGGTTTATCAAATTAAAAATAGAAGTTTTATTATTTTCTTTATATAGTTTACTGTAACAGCCCATATCAGTGTTGGCTAACCTGTGGCACTCCAGGTGTTAGGAAACTATGAGACCCAGCATGCCTTAACTGCAAAAGCATAGCGGATACCTGACAAAGCATGCTGGGAATTGTAGTTTCACAACACCTGGAGTTCCACAAGTTAGCCAACACTGGCCTATATGAATAACGTTTATAATGAGCATTTTCTTTTTTTCTTCAGGGTGCTATTTATTGTTACCTCCCGTGGAAACCGCAATCTGCAAAGAAGATTTAAAATGCCCTCCAAATTTCCTGGATTGGGGACCTGCACATAGTTTCTTATGAAGCATCACGGCTTTAGCGCAGCAATATACACTGTCTATTGTGTCATTATTTATTAGCATTGTTTTTCTGTCCAAAAGAGTCGACTCATTTTGTAGCAACTTGTCCAAGGTCACAAGGACCCAACACTATTATTTAAACCACTGTCTCCTATAAGTCTGTATGTCACTGTTTTTTCCCTACGCATGTTTGACCTACGAGCTACTCTGTCAATAATAAAATGTGAGAAGAATTGTAAAATATTCACTCAGGTGGAAAATCGTTTATCCCAGTTCCTTAATTTACATTGTTACTAAATATAAGGACAGACAAATAGGTCCCCGAGGTCTTGCTTAGCAGCGAAAAGATTACCATTTCACACAACACTTCAGAATTGCTGAATCTGTTTAAAATGTGAGCCAGGTAAGTTTATAACAGTACATTAAATCATTTTTTTAAGTTGTGATTTTCTTTCCTGTGTCTATGTCCTTCACACCCCTCAGTGCAGATCCTTACTTCCAATTAGTTTATGTGTGGACCTGTGATTATCATATTTGTATCTGCATTCAGGGGAAAATGACATTTCCAGCAAAATATTAGATCTTGGATTGCATTATAAACGCCCACCTTTGTGATTTCAGCGGCCATTTTAGCACAGGCAACGAACCAGTTATTTTTCTAGGCTTTTGGGAGAAGAAAATCTTAGGAGTTGTTTTGAACACCTTTGTGTAACTATAATGTATATCCTATAGGGGGCACACCTCATGGATAAGGGCAGACAAATGAATCCGTGCCAGATAGCTGATAAAAAAAAATTGGGTTACTTTCAGACTTATTCCATCATAGGTTTCTCAATGAGAAGAATAAGAGCCAAAACAGTGTAATATAGTTTAAAATAACATTTACTAAGAAACTTGTACAAGCCAATGAGTGAAGCCCATTTCGAAAGACTGGTGATAGGGATGTCATCATGAGAAATCCCCATGAATTCTGGGTCACATTCACCAGCCATGCCCCACAGCCTAACCCTGACCCTCCATGCAACACAGCCTAACCCTAACCCTTCATGCAACACAGCCTAACCCTAACCCTCCATGCAACACAGCCTAACCCTAACCCTCCATGCAACACAGCCTAACCCTCCATGCCCCACAGCCTAATCCTTAATGCAACACAGATTAACCCTCCATGCCCCACAGCCTAACCCTAACCCTCCATGCCC
Organism: Limnodynastes dumerilii; assembly: GCA_011038615.1. Classification (NCBI taxonomy): domain Eukaryota; kingdom Metazoa; phylum Chordata; class Amphibia; order Anura; family Limnodynastidae; genus Limnodynastes; species Limnodynastes dumerilii. The sequence goes on along the minus strand of WWET01001126.1, from coordinate 386,263 downwards.
CACAACCTAACCCTTCATGCAACACAGCCTAATTCTCCATGCCCCACAACCTAACCCTAAGCCTTCATGTAACAGCCTAACCCTAACCCTTCATGCAACACAGCCTAACCCTAACCCTCCATGCCCCACAGCCTAACCCTCCATGTCCCACAACCTAACCCTTCATTCAACACAGCCTAACCCTTCATGGCCTGAAGCCTAACCCTAATTTTCCCCTTAGCCTTTAACCCTGTACCTGCTACATTATCTCTGTAATCGCCTCCATTGACTCTCACTATTGAGAGCATAGATACCTGTTCCCAATAGTAATTTTCTAATTTTAGCCTATTTTGAACAGTGATACAGCTGTGATTGATTCATGTTCGCAATTGGGCCATTCTAACCAGTAACTGCATCCTGGAACAACACCCTGGTCAGCTGCTGATCTCAGACTGCTTCTAAAGTTACACAAAATGGAGGATGCTCCAATCAATAGAGGTCAATATAAACAGGTTTGTGAGAGGCAGGTGAAATCTTATGGCTACTTTAAGGGGGGTGTTTAGGTGTGTTATCTCTCAGTTTAAAAAACACGATTATATGACCCAATAAAGAGCCTCACTGTTAAGCGTTAGAACCACCGGTAGCAGAAAAGCCTTGAAAGTGGCTGGTGGTGTATCATATTTTTGAAAATGTATGTTACAAATATTTCTGTATATTATTATTACAGTAAAACACTACCCCAACCCTTTCCCTAATTCTAACCCTAACCCTGCCTTCCCCGCAGCCTGACCCTAATACTTCCCTCTCTATAGCCTGACCCTAAGAACCCCCTCCCCGCAGCCTGACCCTAACCCTCCCCTTTTATGGCCCTAACCCTCTCTTCCTAAGAGCCTAACCCTAACCCCCCCTAACACTGAAAGTCCCCGGAGAGGTTACTTTCCTCTCCGGTCCTGCGAAAATTAATGGGTGAGTATGTCGATCAGCACACTCACCCATTCATAAAACAAAATTCTAAAATGGCTGCCTATTTGAAATAGAGACAAATAAAGTTGTGTGATAGCAGTAACTGCCCTCCACAATTATTTTGCTGATTCAGTTTTTGTATTGTCAATGCATTAAATTGATTCTGAAAAGTGGACAAATCAATGAGGCTAGCGGCGATACATCCTAAGAGAGATCTTTAAGGGATGCTGGTAAAACTATTGGCAGGATTATTCAACCAGTCACTATTAAAAATCTGAATTACAGAAGATTGGAATTTAGCAAATGTTGTGCCTCTGCATAAAGATGGAAGAAGGCAAAAGCTGCCAACTACCGACCAGTGAGTCTTACCATCAGTAGCAGGGAAATTGTACAATCTCATAAATCCTGCAATTTACAGGATCCCAAGCAGCAAGAATTCACTGGTGGGAGATTATGTCGAACATATAGACTTTTTTAACTGAGTCACTAAAGTGACTATTCAGGGGGAGCTGCAGACATAGCGGACCAGATTCTCACTTCCGAAATTTTCTTCATACGGGCGCAGTTATAAGTACCGAGCTACTATGCAAGAATAGTAACTCTTTTATGCTATCTACATAACCATTGCGCTACATAGATTGCATACATGCCGTCTTTAAATGAGGACAAATGGGAAATTTGAATTGCCATTTCCAGTTCGACTGACCCTATTTCCATAATGATACAGCCACCATCTGAATGGCAGCTGAATCATTGCGGAAACTCTTGGAAAATGCGATTGCTGTGACGGGCTAGGGTTAGGCTGCGGGACATAGAAGGATAGGGTTAGGCTGTGGGACATGGAAGGTTAGGGTTAGGCTGCAGGACGTGGATGGTTAGGGTTAGGCTGCGGGACTTTTAGGGTTAGGAGTCAAAAAAGGGGAAGCTTAGGGTTAAGCTTCACCAAACACAGGGTTAGGCGAGAATTTAGGTTAGGGTTTGGATAAAAGCTTACCTGTCACCAGAGAAATCTGCACGACTCCGGGAAGTTCAGCCCCTCCGTTCTCAAAAATTTCCATTCAACTGCTGTACGATGGTCTGTTGGAAAAGAGACTATCGTGCTGGCAAACTTCACCCAAAAAAACTTACGGTACTTACACCTGCGCTGTGTTTAGAGCTTTGAATTCTAACACAATCCACCAGCAACAGCTTCAGTTCAGGGAGTGCATCTAGCACTATTATCACCCTCCCCAGCAGCAGCAATGTGTGTGCGCCATTATCACCCTCCTCCTCCTCCTCAGCTTCACTCTGTTGTCTCATTCACAGACAGGTGACTTTCTGTGTCACTGACACCAAAAAGCCCACCGGCGTTCATCAATGGGCCTCACACCATTAAGACTCTCTTCTCTTCTAGTATGTAAAAGGAAAGTGAGAGTTACAATATGATTGGTTGCTATGGGCAACATCTCCACTTCTCCAAACCCGCAGCTTAGTAAATCTGGCCCTTTGTGTGCTTTAAAACACATACCATGCTTTGTATACAAAATTAATTTGCTGTATAATTTAAATAAAAGGTGGAGATGCTTTGTTGGAATTATTTTCGGCATTTGTTAACTGCGTGTAGGTCTTTGGTTAACTGCAAAAGCAATTCAACCAGCTCTGCCACCAGCTGAAGCAGGAGATAGTAACTAGATGAAATTCTAATCTGTATAGGCTTCAGCAATTGGAGCAACAGCAACAGACTATTAACGCATACACAACTGTGAGCCATGTCATGAGACAGCAAGGAAGGACCATGTTACTGTCAGATGCACACTGGAGTGCAAGCTACTCAAACCATTTGAAATCATGGCATATGATTGAGTTCAGACACTACCAGCATATGTTAAGTTATACCCTTCATCAAACAGCTAGAGGAGATGAAGAAGGCTATGAAAGCTAGCGATACTGTTTAGGACAGGGGTCTTGCAGATCAAATGTATTTGCTATGCAAAGGTCTGTGAGTATACAACATCATGAAATCAAATCACTATATTTTAGTGGGTTTGGGTCGCCGCTGAGAATGGCTATATTTCCAAAGGTCCGTTCTCTCTCAGCCAGTTCCGAACTGACTGGGAAATCAATTACATTTGCCTTGAAGAAGCAAAGCAATCGATCCCTGCTAGACCGATGACACTGCGCCGAAAGGTATCAGGTATTCCCAACCCTTACTCTAATCCTTACCCTAACCCTCCCCCTTTCATTACCCTAAACCTAACCCTCCCTTCCCCACAGCCAGACCCTAATCCTTCCTTCTCTACAGCCTAACCCTAAAACTCCCCTCAACGCAGCCTAACCCTAAAACTCCCCTACCCGCAGCCTAATCCTAAGACTCCCCTCCCCATAGCCTAATACTTAGACTCTCCTCCCCGCAGCCTTAACCTAGACTCCCCTACTCGCAGGCTGGGGCGTGGGTTCCCACTGAGAACGGCCCAATTGCAAAAGGGCCATTCTCTCCCAGCTGGGAAATTGATTGCTTTTCCTTGCAGAAGCAAAGTAATCGTCTCCCAGAGCACCAAACATGGTGCTCTGAAAAGCAAGTAAAAATCTATCCCCTACCCTTTCACTAATCCTTAACCTAACCTTCACCTTCCATGACCCTAATTTCCCCCCCCCCCTTCTTCCTTACCCATAAAAAAAATATGGAAAATGGCTGTGTTTCAAAATAGAGACAGCTGAAAATGAGCTTTCGGCTATCTCTACTCTAACACAGCCATTTTTGGCTGCAGACTGACAACGATTTTAGCAACTATTCTTCATTCAAGGTTTACTTCCTATCTTAGGTCTTTCTGTCCCTGTGAAACAGGCCTTCGGAGATGTTAACAGCCCCTTTTCAGTAAGCTGTCACCTCAAATCACACTTGTCATATCTTCAGCTTCTCCAAGACAGAGGACTGCCAGGAAAAAAAAATATCATTTAGTTTGAATCATTCTGAGTCATTGTCTCTCGACAGCGACACCAATGGCAATGCCCAAGATAATCACATCTGGTCAGGTTTAAAACGTATGCACAAATATACTGAGTCCTCTATCACAGTTGAATCAATTACACACAGCGGCCTCGATCCAGATCTGACATTTCTTTGCGTTTTTCCGCATTTCGCATGCACAGAGCGCTGTCGCGGCTTGTATTCTGAGAGGCGTGTTCTGAGAGAGAGAAGGGGTGGAGGGACGTAGTCAATGTATAGTAAGTGCACTCAGTCCTGGCCAGAACACAGACATAACAAAGATTTGTTAAAACATTTGCACCCTCTGCAGGTCTTGTCTGGGGGTTCACAATAAACAACATATAACAGTTACTTTTATATAAACTTCAACCTCCAAAACCATATATATGGTCATGAAATCGCTGGTGCTGTTTAATGTTGCTATCAATTCTGAACAGTTATACAGTTTAAAAAAAATTTGCACATTTTTATTTATTACTTTTTATTAAATAACTATTTTACTGTATTTACTCTGTTCATATATCATCTGAACTGATCGCTGTCATTCCCATCTTTCAAGTTAAATATATCTTCAGTGTACCTCACTACCCTTGTGCTGCTTATTTGGGCACATATCTTCTTACAGCAGGGGTTCTCAACCAGTGGTGCTAGTACAATTGGTGGTACTTGAACTATTGTCAGGTGGAACTCGGGGCAACTGGTCAAGGTTGAAAGGAAATGCAATAACAAATGGCCAGGGACATAAATGATAAAATATCTTAAAATTTTTGGGGCTAAATGACATATATACAAAATGCCCCTTAAAATCACTACAAAAATATGTAAACAAAAATCCTGAAAATAAATGTATAGGGCATGGGTATATGTCTACATAATATTCAAAGTGGTACGTGACATGATTCAATAGTGGGTAAGTGGTACGTGACATAATTCTATAGTGGGTAAGTGGTACGTGACATGATTCTATAGTGGGTAAGTGGCACATGACATGATTGTATAGTGCTAAGTGGTACGTGACATAATTCTATAGTGGGTAAGTGGTACATGACATGATTCCATTGTCGGTAAATGGTACTCTCTTAGAAATGGTTGAGAAGCACTGGCTTTCAGCTTGATTGCTGTGTGCCAGTACACTATGTGGTTTACATGCTTGCAATTCCAAAGACAAAGTTATGCACAGAGCTGGATCTCATGCTGTGTGGTGCTGATAATATTAATGATGAATTTAATAAAGAGGAGAAAGAGGACTAGATTATCCAGAGTGTGGGTCCACGTCGAGAGCGGCTCTATGTCGAACTGACTGGGAAAACGATTGCTTCTGCCATGAAGAGGCAAAGCAATCGATCCCCGGAGCACCGAACACGGTGAGGATTCTAACCCCAACCCTCTCCCTAATCCTTACCCACACCCTCCCTTCCCCGCAGCCTGACCCTCACCCTCCCTTCCCACAGCCTTACCCTAACCCTCCCTTCCCACAGCCTTACCCTAACCCTCCCTTCCCACAGCCTTACCCTAATCCTCCCTTCCCCGCAGCCTGACCCTAACCCTCCCTTCCCCGCAACCTGATCCTAACACTACCCCTCCCCTTCCATGGCCCTAACCCTAACCTTCCCTTCTCCAGAGCCTAACCCTTCCCCTAAGCCTAAAAGTCCCCAGAAAGGTAACTCACCTGTCCGGAGGTCCTGCAGCGGTGCTTCTGAAAATGAATGGGTGAGTATTATGCGATGACATACTCAACCATTCATTAAAATAAAACTAAAATGGCTGCCATTCGAAATAGAGTCAGACGAAAAGGAACTTTCAGCTGTGTCCACTTCTCATTGACAGCCATCAGGGACTCCCACTGATTGTCCATGTGTGACAAAAGAATACATCACGCCTCAGTCAGTCATTCACTAGTCCAAATAGCTCTAACCAAAATATTTTCTTATGTGGGGGGTCCAAACAGACCAAGCACCTTAGCCATAAGGGCCTGGATTCACAACCGCGGACATATTACACATATACGTCCTTAGTCTACCGATAATAGCTACTATGCAGACGCAGTAACTATTTTTCGTAATCTACGTATCGTTTTGTTATGTAGATTGCGTATACGCGGTCTTTAAGAACACCATTCCACGATGCCTCTCTCTACACAACCAAGCCTCTGACGTGCCATTCTCATTGCGTACCTGCTATCAGTCATCCCTTTCCTCCTCAATACTTTCCAGAGCATTTGTTTTGTCAGTTTTCCCTTTTGCAATTAGTAAATTTACTTTAGTGTTTATTTACACCAATTCTATTATTCATTTACAAACAAAAATTAAAAAAATAAGTAAAGTCTGTAAAGTTTTCAATCTGAATTAAAAATTTTTGTGCTTTTTGTTGTTGTTTATTTTTGTATTATATTTAGTCTTGTGTTTTTTTCAAATATCAAGTTGCTGATAACACGTTCTGCCACCATCTTGTAGCAGTTCGGGAGGATCTGGGGGACCTGGTGACAGACAGTGAACCCAGTGTTTAGCACCGCAGGTGATGACATTACAGACTCCATAACAGACATACTGTGACAGTGACTGATGCTTCTTCTCCCATGTTCTACAAACACCATTTACTTTGGAATTGACTGTTTTATTTTCCCAAACGGATTCAAGAAAAATTAAACAAATAAATGGATTTTTGCCCTTTTAAGATGATTTTGCTAACCCTTCGCCCCAGCACACTGACACAGAGCAAGCAGAGAAAGGAGAATGTTACCTGATTTGCCACAGATCACACTCCGACAGTGATACCTCTGCAGTTTCGATCGGGACAGCATTGTTCCAGCACCTGGAGTTGTTAAAAGATTTCAATGGCGACAGGAACCTTAACCCTCCACCCAACCCTAACGCTAACCTTAACCCTGTCCCACAGCCTAACCCCAACCTTCACCTGCTAGTAACCTAACACATGCCCTCCATGTTCTGAAATCTAAACCTAACCTTACCCTTCATGTGGCTAAACCCTAACCCTCTCTGTCCAGCAGCCTATCCTTAACATTCCTGTACTAGTAGCCTAACCTTAACCCTTTATTTCCTGCAGCTTACAGTATCCCAAAACCTTTCCCTTCTGGTAACCTAACATTAACCATCCATGTCCTGCGTCCTAAACCTAACATTTCCCTACTAGTAGCGCAATCTAAGCCCTCCATGTCCTGCAGCCTAACCCTTACCTTTCTCTTCTGGAAGCCTAACCTTAACCTATCCACTATTGAGAATGGGTTGCCTAACCTTAACCCTCTATGTCCCACAGCCGAAACCTTATTTTCCCCTACTGGTAGCAGTGTTTCGTGGGAGGGAAGGGGTGGAGAAACCTATCAATGTACTGTATGGGTGTACTCACGCAACTGCACCCAATCCATACCCAGATCCATGTCTGTGTCCAGGGGGCTGCTGACATCTGACAATCTACAACCTATTTGAGATCATTGGGGTTGATCCAGAGCTATGGCTGCCGCACTCGTTACGGCGGCCGCATGCGTAAGAGCGGCATTTCTGCCGTTCTGCGCATGCGCCGGACAGATGTTTATCCGGTGTAATCCATGGCTCTGTGAGGCATGGATCTGGCGTCCGTAACTACGCTGAGGGGGGCGTGCAGCTGGGCGGGGGGAGGGAGGGTAATTAGGAGGGGAGGCCTGGGTTAGACACTTTACGCTCCTGTGTGAGCGTAGTTACACACAGTTACGGCGGCTGG
>WWET01001126.1:335011-358145 GCA_011038615.1 Limnodynastes dumerilii | reverse complement strand
AGAGAGAGAGAGAGAGAGAGAGAGAGAGGGAGTGAGGAAAGAGACATGCAGCTGTGAGAGTGACAGTGTCTCAGTCTGAGAGATCCTCCTCCTACCTGCTGCCTCTCACACAGCTTATTACCTGAGTAGGCAGAACATGTAGGGGCACATTGTGGCTTATTCACACTGGATGTGATGATTAGACAGAACCTTTCTGCTGCTCTCTTCTGTGGGGTTAAGAGATAATCCTTCTCTCTCCATTGCACTCCAGACACACCAGACCCCTCTCTCCATGGACCTTGGCTGAGCACAATGCCCGGACACTGTCTGATTCCATGCAAACCAACTTCTCTTGGGTTAAGTGAAACATGCAATTGCTGGGATATAGTCTGAGAGCGACTCTCATTTTTTCATAACTTTTTATGGATCAGCCTTTTGTCTAGACCATGCACAGACACTCCCGGAGGTGGATTTTCTATGTTTTTCTCTGCTTTGGGATCATCTATATGAAATTAGGGTGAGTAATAATAATACCTCAACAGGCAACAAACTCACTTAAAGGTGTTGGTGTGTGTGTGTGCGGGGGTATTCATTTGCTTACATGGTGTGCAATTTTTATTTATTTAAGTGATCACTTTGTTGTGAACTGTTTCCTTTTGTATCAACAGAATAACAACGTTGTTTTGCAAAGCAAAAACGTGTTATTGACATCACTTGGGTTCTTGTGCTGCTTTGCTGGTGACAAGTGAGGCATTTAAACCTGCCCAGAGGATTTACTCTCTCTGTGTTGCTGATAATAATTTAAAAAAAAAGGGTGAAATTGTGGTTAAATGTGTGTCTAGGCAGAAATTGCTCTCATTCTTTGTACACTGGACGGAATTGAAGAATCTACACACATCAAGGGAAGGTGATGACAGGGGTTTGACAGTTTTGGTCTGTCTGCTTCCCGGAGATAGTCCCAGGGACCTTGCCTCACTGCAGAGTAGACTCCGTGCACTTTGGTGCTGTAGGCGACGTTTAAGTTGGCTCCTCTGAAGTGGCAGCTATTTCCCAGCACCAAGCCTGTCAGGAGACCCCCCTTTGGAGTTGTGGCAGCCTGGGCATTGCCTTGCATAGCCTAGGACCAGGTGGCACTGCCCGGCTGGCAACATGGGACACCTTGCAAGCAGTCTCCTAGACACATGATGACGGTTATGTCAGTGATCATTATATTTATTTGTGCCTCTCCTCTCCTGCCAAGTTTCTTCCCTGCTGTACCTGGGTGCCCTTATTAATATGCCTTGTTTCAGGAGGCTGAGTTGATTTTCCACATTCCTCAGTTGTAGCTGAGTCCTTACCTGTTTTGTTGCAAACACTACAAGGAAAAAAAAACTGAAGAACGAGAGAAATCTGCCTTGTGGCTATTTCTATGATTAAAATTGAAGGTGAGCTGCTGTTGCATCGCATCTGTGTCAGGTGGTCATTTGAGATGTAGACAGGAGATAGACAGATAGTGATAGTCTGTGCTGCTTGTCACCTGGACACTCTCTGGTGCCACCTATAGGGTAACAGGCTCATATTACTGTGCTCCCAGCCCTGTACCAGATAACCAGCTCCTGGGTAAGGGATTGTTACTGGTCTAAGGAGATGGACAACGTCTCTTAGACATCAGCTCCTTTCTGCGTTTATCGTTTGTTATAGCTTGTAACACTTGTGCAAGATGCCTGTTGGTATTGCATTCCATATTTCTGTCTCCCTGAAAGTCTGCAAGATTAAAACTTCCCTGCCCCCAACATTGCCATATTTCCCATCAGGCTCCCCAAAGAGTCACCTGTACTGGGCACTAATGTCTACCTGCTGTCCTTGTGTCATGTGACTCCTGACCCAGATCAATCTTAGAACGTGTGGATTCTGTCACCCCCAAGGGGAGTGCACTTTTGGGGTGCATTCATATTTTCCTAGGGCAGCCCTGGGCCCACAATAGATATTAGGAAGCCCACTGCTGTATTAATCTATCTATTGCCTATATGCAACCAAACACAGAAGAATGGACTTTTTTTTATAGTCATGTTTTATACATAATTTGTTTAAGATTGTAAAGTGCTAAATAAGATGCTGGTGCTATATAAAAAAAATACAATACACAAAATTAAGTTCACTTCATTTATTGATACCTAGTACTGGTGTAATGGGGCTGACCCAGAGATAATCTACAGAGGGAATCAAATGTAAAATGTGCAAACCGGTTGAGTTGAGAGGTGAAGCTTTGCTGAGCAACTCTAAATTAAAGTTTAAAAATAAAACTGTTCAAGATTTGAACATCAGTCAACTCAGCCAGTATTTTCTTTGCATGTAATAATAATAATAATAATTATTATTATTATTATTATTATTTGTACCCCAAACAGTTACTCTGGAAATCTGTATCAGTCCCGACCTCTTCTTTTAAAGAAAAAGTGTCACATAGTTGCAGCCAGGAGACAATGAATTTATGGAAGTCATTCATTTTACTATGGGGCTTAACGGATTAACCCTTTCACCGACTGGGGAAAGTTTGGAGGAAATGGCCGACCGTTGAACATAGCACAAAAATTTTGATACCAACATCGCTATTATCTTAACAGCCAGGCATTAGATAGCAATGTATGGATTTGTTTGAACTGTTCATGAAAGCTCTGAGCAAGAAACATGAGTTTGTACTGGCAAAACAGCATTTTAATCCAGTTAAACCAGTAGTGAGGAATTAGCAAAACTATGTTTTTTTTCCCCCTTCTTTTCTATCTAAATAAACGTTAACAAAATAAGATGCATTCGTAGTCTGCCGGCTGTCGTTACTATATCACAGTTCTTACTATTGTTTAAGATAAATTCAATTTTTGTGGCTGTTTGGTTTTCGCTTTTGTATTTTTTTTACATTTTCTGAAGCACTGCTATTAATCTATCTCTGTCGTTTAATAAGAAATAATACAGTATGTGCTAATGATTCTTTATATAACTTGTTTCTCATGTGTAGTGTTACATTATTTAGTGAGTCTCTGTACTGTACATAGTGCAGTTTTGCTATATGACCACAGATTTCACTGATATTATATGCAATGAAATAAAGCTGTTTGCAAATAATCTTAAATATTTTCTTTATTTTTGTGTATATTTATTTAGTATATAGGAGGAATCTAATACAGGCTAATGTGTTTAACACATGAGAGACATATATAACTGAGTAAGCTATCAGAGGATGTTGTATATAAGGACAATTGATTAAAGGCTTCTATGCACCAGCAAATTATATTATATTGTATATCCAATCTTTGCATTGGTTGATATGCCATGCCAGAGCATGCATTAGATTAGGCTTTATTATTTTATTGACACAGATTTAAAGTACGCATTATGAGTGTGGTATATTATATGATATTCACATTTTTTCTTTGTTTGCTTCAAACATGTCAGGACATCGACATTTATAAAATACACTTATATTTATGAATTCATGATTTAAGTACTGACAGAGCAGCCAGACGAAGAAGAAGCGTCTCATGTCTATGGGCTGTATCCAGACTTACATGTGTTTTATGTACGTGTGGAGTTCTGGATCTAAGCACAAATAAGGGAAGTAAACCCCCCTGTCACTCCCCTCTGCCATGTGTAGTTATAGACACTTCCGTGTCCATAAAGCTACCTTCAGTTATCTCTACGTATGCACACAGATCCACGCGGATCTCCTAAACACCGCCCCATGCCTCTATTCTTGCTTGGGCCGCACGATGGCTGAGGTCATGAGTTCAGTTCCTGGACTAGGTGGAGTTTATATATTCTCCCTGTGTCTGTGTGGGTTTCCCCCGGGAGCACCCTGTTTTTTTCATCATTTTAATTAAAGCCATTCATTTTTTCCTTTATGGTCCCCGATGGGAAGTCTACAAGTGATTTTCATGATTCATGAATAGTGATTTCTCCCTTTTTTTCGTCGTTTAACATTCTTGCCAGTTGTTTTGTAGAATGTTCTGACTTTGACAATCAAACATCAAACTATGATGGATAAGTTATTTTAGGTATTTTTCTGCCTGAACGGTGTGGAAAACTTTCATAGTTTTATTTTCCAATGTTTTCATTGAGTGATGAAAGTAAACCATTACATCATGCCATGAAATCACACGTCTGACAAATTTTGAGAGATGATCTGGGCCCCTAAATAATATATTGGGCTGGATCCAGACTTAAGTAAGTGCTTGAAATGAGTTACTCCTGGGCTAAACCATGGTGATTGCAGGGGAGTCATATTTCATCTGTTGGAAACAGTATTAGAGTTGAGATGTGATGTTTCCTATCCCAAGTCTAAATAACAGTGTGATAGTAACGCTGGTCAGTATCGGTGTGCAGAAAGCAATTCAGAGATACATCCCTGCATGCAAAGAATACAATTACTTTGACTCCCCCTGAAATCAACATGGTTTAGCCCAGGAGTAACTAAATTCAAGCACACTTACTTAAGTCTGGATCCAGCCCATGGAGAGTAAGGAGAGTAACAGCTATGGAACCATACTTGTAAATACAAAAAAATGTCCGTCTGGGTGGTCTTGGTGGGGAGATACAGCTAGTACATTATACTGTCCAATCGCAACATTAAACAATGGGGGAGGAGCTTGATGACCTGATTCGTATCATGAAGCTCCACTGTGGACCGAAAGAAGGAGGGTAATTCGCTCTCCTGGGAGACCAGAAATATTGTGAGTCTCCTGGATTTTCCGGGAGCACCGTAAAGTAAGCAAGCGACCCCTCACACCCGATAAGATGGATTCTCTGATGTTCTCCTCCTCATGATGACCCTCAATTGGCGTAACTACCATGGGAGCATGGGTGCTGCTGTTACAGGGTCTAAGTACAGGCTACAATACCTCAGACCTAAGTTCTAGAATTTGCGGCTGTCATTGTATTAAAATGTGCTTATTCTAGCATAACAAACACATAGGATGCATCAATGCTCACAAAGAAATGATGTAGCCCTATATATTCTCCTAGCACCAGTTTCCATTTGATTGTGCATTAAATCATTAATCTGAGCTTGTTGGGTTACCCTGCTCATCCCAGTTTTTAAATCTCAGTCGGCTGTTCCTACCTCCCCTGCCGTCGCTCCCTAACACCCCTGGACCGGTCCTTTCCTTCAACAAGATCAGAAACATGCGTCCTGCTCCATGTCAGATCCTAATCAAATGTCATGAATCTGCAAACATTCATTTTCCACATGCAGTACCTCAAACGACCTTTAGATGGTGACACTGCTTCAGTGCTGTTGTGTGGATCCCACTGGTCATTAATCTGGATTTCCCCTATTTATTCAAAATTACGGTATAAATGCAGAGGTGTTGAAAAATAAAGGTATTGCACACAGGAAAGCGTATCTATATTATGTACTGAAGATTTCAGTGGAATAATAGTGCAGTATAAGATGGAGAAATGTTGCTGTTGCCGCCTACCTATCATAATATAAATATTAGAATGATGAATTATTATAGCACATCTCTCTAATAGAGCACTTCACATATTTGCCATGGGTGAGGCAGCCAATGTGGGCAGCTGAAAAAGTGATCATTTCATTTAGTCCTTGCCCCAATGCTGCTTACAGTTTAAACACATGCCTTCTGGTCTAATAGAATGTTTATGATCTTTGTGGGAGGATACTGAAGCACCTGGAGGAAAATATAACCTACAGCTAAGTGATTGTTCCAAAATCAATCTAACCAGGGCAGTAACTATGCTAACCACTGCACTACAGTGCCACACCTGCCTACTGTAATGGACACTGGTATAGTAGCCATGGTTTATTAACAGTTCATAACTATATTTGGGATCCACCTCTGTTCTTTCTGCTGTGTGTTATATCTGGTGTAGGACTAGCAACAATTAAGGCAAATTCCACCAGTACAATTTGCAGATGCTATTAATGGCCAAATAGAACATAAGTGGAAAGTTTTACAGAACAGTTTGAAATATTTGTAAGCTCCCATCCCAGCGATCTTATTAAATGCCAAAAAAAAAATGAAGTCATATTACCCACCCCTTGCAAGGTGTTTCAAGTGCTTTAATATTTGTCATTCCATGCATTGTTTGCTCTCTTGCACAAGTGGATTAACATTTAAGATCCTTCTTGACTAATATATCGCTCTTAAAATGTACATGTCACATGCACAGACAGGGAACAGCCGTTCTACGAGCCAAACCAATTTATTTTTGAGAATGTAGCTATGTATTCCGTAGGAGCCAGTGACATCATAGAGAATGCAGCCTACCCAGAGACTAGGAACCGGTGACATCACTGCAAGTGTAGCCTACCCAGTCACTAGGAACCAGTGACATCACTGCAAGTGTAGCCTATCCAGTCACTAGGAACCAGTGACATCACTGAAAATGTAGCCTAAACACTCTCAAGGAACCAGTGACATCACTAAAAATGTAGTCTATCCAGTTATTAATAGCCTGTGACATCACAGAGAATGCAGGGAGTGCAGATGCAAAGAGAGATTGCAGTGGTGACTGTAGTCAGTGCATATGACATCAGAGATTCCCTCTGTTTGATTTTGGCCAGTAAAAAGTAACTGCTTGAATCAGTTGCTTTCTACTAGTCCAGTCCCTCACACCATAGGCCTAGCATAGCCAGGGCTTCTTATGCATATAGCAGTGCCCACAAAATACTTCTGCATCGGGGCCCAAGATTTCAAGAACCTCCTGCAAATACAGTGTTTGTTACATTCTGGATTGCTGTATCCTATTTTGCCTCTAGGGATTGGTTATTCTTATTTGTGGACATAACAATGACCTGCTCCTAGGGGCTGCTGTTGTGGACTCTTTTGGACTAATTACAGGCCCATAACCTACACCTGTGCTTTGGCTTTATATATCTCTTTTCCCAGAGTAAGGTGTGCGTCATCATTTCCTGCTCCCTGTTGCTATGTGTTTGGTTGCCGGTCTCTGCCATGTTTCTGTAATCTCCCTCCACTTGTCTGCATTCCTATCTGCCTCCAATTGTCTGTGCTTCTGCTTCTTCTCTAAGGTTCCTTGTCTTTATTTATGTTGTATGTTTATTGATCTCTGTCCTTTTTTACCAGTGTCTGTAACCAGTATACCTTGCCTGACATCTGTCTTCTCATCCCTGTGTACTCTATATACCCTCCCTGATACCCATTATCTCACACCTGTGTATTTACCTGCAATCTATCTTGTTCTTGTGTATAGTCACTTTCTGTTAATTCTGTACAGCGTATCTGTTCTGTTACTCTGTTACCTGCAATACATCTCTACATCTTATAGTGGTCTCCTGCAATCCTTGCATCAAACCCCAGGTATACATAACAGTGTTGAGTGAGTGATAATGATAATTGAATTTGGCTATGACCTGTTTGCAGTATAATTGCACAGATCAAATACCTAATCATCTTACAACCTCCCTAATGATGGTTCTACCTATTACAGCTGAAAAACTCTTAACCCTGTTTTAAAAAACCTGATCTAACTTACCAAAGATTGGAGAGTTAAGTACAAGCTCCACGCTGTCCTATCCAATGAAGTGTGTGCTAATGTATTGCCTCTCCCCCTAAACATGATTGACCACGATTAAGCAGTAGCTTACCCTCAATTCTGCCTGTAATATAAAACTCTAAAACATTAGTTACACCTATTTGCAAATATATAAAAATCCACCTGCCACTTTTAAGGCTTTTTTGCTGTGTTGGTCCTATATAATGTGTTTTTAACATTGCCTTTGTGGGGATGCAGTTATCGGGTCGAGCAAGCCTAAGATAATACAACCACAAACTGAATGGCGGCTGTATGATGGACGGCAAATAGAAACTTGCTGTTGGGAACAACGTATCTATTAAGTATATATTTTGACCTGTCCCCAATAGCGTCAGGCTGTGCCGGGATAAGGTGAGGGCTCAGGCTTATGGGGAAGGTTAGGGTTAGGCTGCAAAATATGGAGAATTAGGGTTAGGGCTCAAGAAGGGGAAGGTTAGGGTGAGGGCTGAAGGGGAAGATTAGTGTTAGGCTGTAGGAAACAGAGGGTTAGGATTAGGGGTGGGTTAAGTTTAGGGTTAGGATAAAAGGCTTACCTGATGGTGCAGAAGTCACAGCACTGCTGCTTTCTAGAATAGAGAATGCCGGAAGATGGTGCCAGACAGGCTTCCGTGTTGCTCCAATCAATGGGCCAGATCCAGACTTAAGGTCATTTTACGTGCGCAAGAATATCGAAGTTACGTGCTTCTAAGTATAATGCCCTCCCCCTTAAACGTACAATTGGATTTTCGATGTGTAACATCCGCTGAGCACATTCTCAGTGCATTCCCACAGCCAGATTCACGCATGCAGCATCCGTAAATTGCCTGACATTATTAAGTCTGGATCTGGCCCAATGTACAGATTCATATAGGATTTATAGTAACCTATACATTGATTAGAGCCACCGGAATTTTTAGGAAACTGAATATAAAATATAGAATTAAAATCCTGTTTAAAGTTAATAAATCACCTCTGAGTTCTTAATAAACATGGAAGAGAAATGGCCATGAAAGAAAGTCAGAGGCGCCGTGCACAAGTTTATTATTTGGTAAATCACAGTTAGAATAAAGTAGAAGGGGTTGCTGTGGGCTGGATGGATGATAATTGATAGGCTTTATCCTGCACCAGCCTCTCTGTTCTGGTCTCCAGTTGTACTCAGTCCAAGCAGTGTGTCCGGGACAGCTGGGATCAGACATGAGAAAGTGGATAGAACATTCATACGAGGTGGCTGCATCCCAGCCAGTGAATGAATAAGCTGTATCTCTGTCACCCTATTGTCATACTCCCACACTTTTTTTTTTCCCCCCTTTATAAAAAACAAGTAGGCGGACTGCAGTATCACACTGCCCAATGGCAAGTCACAGTCCCATGGAAGATAGAGAGAGAGAGAGAGAGAGAGACAGGAGAGCTTCTCTCTGCCATCCACATCCTTTACACCATCAGCAGAGTCTTTAAATTTGCAACCATTGGGATATACCAGGCAGAGGGACCCGCAGCCCAAAGCAGCAGCTTATCTGACTTCCCAAAAGAGATTTAAAAAAAAAAAAGGTCCAGCAGGGTGCATCCATCCAAGCCAAGGGACTGGAGATTATCAAGTCTGGGGAGGGGGTCAAGGATTTCTGGGGGGGGGGCTCTTTCTTAAGAGGAATTAAAAGGATCTTCCTGTGAGCGGAGAAGCGTCATGATAATTCTGACATCTCGCAGTGTATTACTCTCAATGTATTACCCCCAGATTTTTCTTATCCTTACAAGTGGCAGTTACCTGTAAGTGCTTCTATTTTTATTTTCTATTATATATAGTATTTTTATTTCTTCCTAACCTCCTGATTGGTTCACTAGACGCAGTAACAGGTGGGAACAGGCAGGCGTGATGTAAGAAGGGGCGTTTTCTCCAAATTCTTTGCTTAAAAAAATAAAATAAAAAATGAAGTGTGCCCCCTCTAGAAAGACCTCACACCCTTATTTTTATTCATGTTATTGTGCTTAATGAAATGTTATTTTATATTGCCTCTATGCTTAGGACACTGGTGTGATTTAGGATGAATGGGCAAATTAGGCAAATGACTTGGGTTGTCAGTACGGAATGTTTGAATTGCGACTCAGTCCCCTGGGTAAGAGTCTGTACAGTTATTTCTTATGAGACGGTATCATTGGATCCTGTTGAGATGTTGGGGCTGATTCAGAGTTGCTCTTACACCTTTTCTTAGGTGCAAGTGTAGACCTGAGCAATACCATGCTGAACTGCAAGGGGAGGCTAATTTAAATGGTGAAAGCAAAATTATATTTAAGAGGTGAAATTTCTTTGCTCAACTCTGTTTCATAGATATACATAAAGCTATGCAGTATTTGAGTAATGTATTTTCCCTGCATGTTAAAGATTTAAGGTTAATGAGCACCCCTCACTTTGCAAAATGGTTTAGCCAAACTGTACACTTGCACCTGTTTTACCCTTACTCCCAAACTCTGAATCAGCCCGTTATATCTACTCTGTCTGTGTAGTGATGATAATCCTGTGGGTCGTTGTTATTTTGGTTTCCAAAAACCTGCAGGTGTGTAATGGAAGGCTGGAACGTGGTTATATTTTGCTGATTTATGGGATATACTGAATTAGAAGTTTATTATGTGATATTGATATGTGTTATATACTTGTATGATAAGATAGTGCAATTGAATTTTTTTTTAAAGGTCCTCTCATCTATGTGTTTTAGAAAAGAGCTTTTATCTCATTTCTAGATGACATCAATGTATTTTGCTGTGTTTGTTGATAATTAGTGATTTTAATGAGTGTTTTCTGGTTGCAATGGGGACCAGAGAGGTGTTTTTTTGATCTCTCATCGCTCACCCTCCAGATCATGCAGATAATTTGCTAGTACTCTGATATGTCTGTTCTGTGTTAGTAAAAGACTGAGAAATCTTTGCAAATAGCGCTGACCTGCTGAGCTGACTGCTGGGGTTGATTTCAGATTGGGTTAGACGATACGCCAAAGTCTTGTCCACCTGCCAAAAAAAAATCCCTAAACCTACACAGGCAAAATACACAAGAAGACCACTAATAGATCTCATGCTTCACATGTATATTATTACTGATTCAAGCTGCGTACATCGGTATTCCTTCCTCACCTCCTCCACACCGGAGAACCATTAATATATTTATATATATATATATATATATATATATTGCATAACACGCAGAACCTTACACACAAACTATAAGCTTATAAAGGGATGAAATAGCACTATGCTCAGAATAAGGGCTTGGAATATTGATACATAGGGTTTGTTCTACAGTTAGGAGTAACTACACAAATAAAAGCCATATTACAATTTAAGGGGCGCAAATTGATAGTATTTATTTTTTGCATGCAGGGTGAACACTGTCTGATTACTAAACAACTTTTTTTTTTACTTTAAATTAGAGTTAAGCTACAAATCATCATTCTCCACCCTTTATTTAGGTACAAGTGTAGACCTGAGCGATACCATGTTGAACAGTCCAGGATTTTGCAAACATGTTAGATATTCCGGGGCTGAGTTTAGGAGTAAGAGTAAAATAGGTGCATGTGTACAGCTCGGCTACACCGTTCTTCAAAGTAAGGGGTGTTAATTAATTTAATATATTTTGCATGCAGGGAAAATACTTTACTATTACACATAGAACTCAATTGCTGCATCGTTTTATGTTTATGCTATAAATTTGAGTTCATAAAGGAAACTTTAACTCTTAATTCTAATTTTCTTTTCACAATTTAAAATGACATTTTCCTGCAGTTCACTATGGAATTGCTCAGGTCTACACTCACACCTAATAAAAAAATGTAAGTGCAGCTCTGAATCAGCCCCTCAGTGTTAAAGGGCGTAATCACAGATCCGTTGGTTAAAGGTACGCAATTATACGCATGTATCGCATGTAACTTACGCCTCCATAGAGCACCCTTATGTCTACATGTGCATTTATGTGCGTATAATACTTATGTATGTGCAAAAACTTATCTGTGAATACCGCCCATGGTGCGTGTGTGTTTGCCTGCCATATATTGCAATCAATCCCCTCCGGCCCTGGCTTAATGACCGGTTTCATTTAATTATTAAAGTTTTTGAACTATTCCAGTGAAATGTTCTTTGTAGACGTCTCTACTGATTTAATGGAAATTGTTTGTCTCCTTCGTCCGGTCACAGTTACGTAGTTTTAGTCTTACGTACGTTGTTTTAAGAATTGAGCTACTACGCATGTGTAGTAGCTTAATTACGCTATCTACGTACCGTTTCTGTATGTAGATTGCGTAACCCGGTTTTAGACCTCGCTTACGCAATCTACGTACAGAAATGGTACATATATAGTGTAAATAAGCTACTATGCTTGCGTAGTAGCTCAATTCTTAAAACAACGTACGTAAGATGAAAACTACGGAACTGTGAATCCGGACCCGTGTGTGTAAGCGATCCTCCAGCCTGGGCTTCTGAAAAACAACATTTATAATAACTGAAATATTTTTCTACTAAATGTAGCCATATTTTCATAAAACCGTATAGGAAATTACTATCCTGAAAAGTTTTACTCCCTATAAATAGTTGAGATCTTGAAACAAAAGTTTTCGACCGCATACCAGATGCTGAGATGCTGGTGGTTACTCTGACTGTGTGACATAATTATAAGTTTGGAAACTGGGACGGGAAGCGCTCATGTACCAGAAGGCAGTTGTTGAAGGACTTACAAGTGAATGATTGCAGAAATGGTTGGAAACAATTTTTATTCAAGGTCATTTTCAATATGAGGATAAGTTATAACCAGCCTGAACAATGGCTGACTGTCCTGTAAGAACCACAAGTCTCACCATGGCTTACATGTATTTGTCCTGTATGACATGCCTACAAATGGTTTATTACTGTATATAACTGTCTGGCTCATGTATGATATGTTTACACGTGGTATAATTAATGGTTTCCTTATACATGCACAATATGCATAAACGTGGTATAATCTGTAGTTAAATTTATAGGTGTCTGGTACATGTATGATATGTCTACACATGATATAATGAGGAGTGTCTGGTACGTGTATGATATGTTTATACGTGATATAATGAGGAGTGTCTGTGATACGTGATAGAATGAGGAGTGTCTTGTACATGTATGATATGTCTACACATGATATAATGAGGAGTGTCTGGTACATGTATGATATGTCTACACATGATATAATGAGGAGTGTCTGGTACATGTATGATATGTCTGCACATGATATAATGAGTTGTGACTGCTATATGTATGATATGTCTACACATGATATAATGAGGAGTGTCTGGTACATGTATAATATGTCTACACATGATATAATGAGTGGTGTCTGGTACTTGTATGATATGTCTACACATGATATAATGAGGAGTGTCTGGTACATGTATGATATGTCTACACATGATATAATGAGGGGTGTCTGGTACATGTATGATATGTCTACACATGATATAATGAGGGGTGTCTGGTACATGTATGATATGTCTACACATGATATAATGAGGGGTGTCTGATACATGTATGATATACCTACACATGATATAATGAGGAGTGTCTGGTACATGTATGATATGTCTACACATGATATAATGAGGGGTGTCTGGTACATGTATAATATGTTTATATGGTATAATGAGGGGTGTCTGGTACATGTATGATATGTTTATACGTGATATAATGAGGAGTGTCTGGTACATGTATGATATGTCTACACATGATATAATGAGGGGTGTCTTGTACCTGTATGATATGTTTATATGGTATAATAAGGGGTGTCTGGTACATGTATGATATGTTTATATGATATAATGAGGGGTGTCTGGTACATGTATGATATGTTTATATGGTATGATATGGGGAATGGTTGCAAGAAGTTTTGTTGTTTTATACAATACTGTCCTATGAACCTTGTGCTGGACCAGATTCACACTTAAGAATGTTTTAGGTTCCTAATTTTACGCACCTAAGTAGCATGCCGACTCCCCTGACACGCCACCGGTTTTCAGCTTCTTAACAGACATCTGAATGGTATAGGGCTGCCTTGTTTTTAGGTTTGTAGTTGTGTACACATGGCGGCTAATTAAGAAAATTTGTGCCTAACCGCGCCCAGACTTCCCCATTTAAATAGCTACCCCCACCCACACTCCTCCTCGAGGAGTGTTTAGTAGAGGTGGGAGGGGGGAGTGGGGGAGAGGCATTCTCTGTGCGGAAGAAGGAAACTACTCACGGTTTCTTAAGGTAGCCCGCTGGCACTCTTAAGTGGCGGACGGGTTAGGGGCTGCACCAGTCATCAGATCCGCACTTAAATCACTCTTAGGTGTAAATACGGCCCTTCGTTCTTAATTTTTCCAGGTACGCCCCTTCCTTCTCAAGTCACTACGAACCTTAAAGAAATAGGTTTGAAATGTTGATTCAGAGCTGCCATACTCTGAAGTCCAATGTAAATGACATACATTAGGTTACCACGCACACGCGGTATATCCCTTCTTCAATTTACGCACCCATAAAGCTGCAGATTCTTAAATGTGAATCAGGTCCGCTGTGTGGAAGTAGTGAATACCAGGGATGGAAGGTGACAGGCTTGGCCTCCTTAGCAAGGAGGTGAGTCTGGACGGGTGGGACTTGGCGGAACCAGACGGGACTGGGAGTCACTGCCTGATAGAAGCTGTCAGAGGTGACAGCTTAAAACATCTCTCGGCGCTCCATGTAAATGTGCTGAGCTCTACGGCGCTATACATACACTCATACGTGGAGAGTCGAGCGCCTCTCCTCTGGGCCCCGTAGCAGCCGCACCCTTTGCACCCCCTGTAGTTACGTATCTGGTTAATGCATTGGCGTAATGTTGGTTTATGAATTGTATTGCATGTATTATTTTGGCAAAAGCTGCTGCTACCTCTTATAATGTATCCATCCAATGAGGATGCTGCTAATTGTGCAGAATGATCCGGTATTAGGAGGGAGATGTCTCCAGCATGGGGCTGTATCTGAGCTTCTGCAGCAGCTCCGTCAGACACAAATAAATCAACACGCAGGCAACATGTAGAAGGTCAATGGACCAGATACGATCCGCGAATAACGGATGCGTGGGAATCACAATCGCAGTGTTGCTATCTTCAGTCTGGATCAATATGCACCACTTCTTTAAGTCCCTCAACAAGACAAATATTACCCTAGATAACTCTTCATACAACTTCTTGCTCTGGTCCCTCTAGGTGGCGCTCACTGCTCTCATGGATTACTAACCCCGCCCCCCCCCCATACCTCACCTTCATGTCTCCTCTCTTCTTTATCTGATCTTGTTCATTGTTGTTGTATTTTAATTCAATATAAATAGTTGTAAAATGATGTTTGCTAGTAGCAAGTATTCCATAAGGCTCAAATCCGAGGTAATAGATTTACATTCAGGGAGGCCACCGGAAACTGTGTGGCATAAGTAGCGGCACTCCACCCAATATGTGACATCACTCGCCGTTTAAACCGGTAAATGGATGAGCGTTATTCTCATAGCTTTAGCGTTAAATGCTACTGGAATGGTCCAAAATAGCTGGTAGAATTCTGGCTGTCAGCGGCTTTCTGGACTTAGACTTTGGCTGGTTGGGCTCACGCGTTTCACCAGGCTCTACATTCGTCCACCCCTTCCTTCCCATGGAAATCCGTGCTAAACGCAAGCGGACGCACCATTCGCCTTCATTTGGAAAAGTAGTGACGGCCGCAGTTCTGTGCGCATTGGTTCTGGAAATGCGCGGTACCAAGCCGCCACTGAATTTTTAAAGGGGGGTTTCCAGTGTATGTAATATATGTGGGGTATATTCGGGATCTGGCCACGGCACAATATATAAAGCACATGTGGGGTATATTAGCGGTCTGGGAGTAGCACATGAAGGTGCATACAACATTATATGTATGTGGTTTATAATAGGGATTGGGAATGGCACATTATATACAGTGCGTCCTTTCCAGAGCCTTGATATACTTCACATGTAGTTTATATAGTGTGCTATCTCCAGACCCAAAATATACCCCATATGTAATACAGGGGCCAGATTTATTAAGCTGCAGGAAAGGGAAAGTGGAGATGTTGCCCATAGCAACCAATCAGATTATAGCTCTCACTTTCCTATGACATACTAGAAAATGTCAACTAGAATCTGATCAGTAGCTATGGGCAACATCTCTACTTTTTCTTTGCAGCAGCTTAGTAAATCTGGCCCTTGTATTACATATGGAGGAGCCAGCTGGGACTGGGGCCGAGCTGGGCAGAGACCGCTGCCTGATAGAAGCTGTCAGAGGCTGACAGCTTAAAACAGCGATCGGCTCTAAGTGTATGAGTGCTGAGCACTATAGTGCTATACATACATACACTCATACATGGCGTGCAGAGCCCCTGACAGCTTGCTTACAGTGCAGGAGGAGCGACTTCCAAAGGCCCCCCTCTCTGGAACCCCTTGCGCCCCCTATAGTTACACACCTGCCTCTCTCATGTGTCGCTGTACAGTCTCTGGCACTGAACGGGTTCATCGTTCCTGCTCTCATGCTTTTTAGCAGATCTCTGCCTCTTTTAGTATTTTTGAGGAATGTTTTTGCAGCTTATTTTTACAGGCTGCACTTTTCAATAGATACAACATAAACAGTTGTTATTACAGAAGAGTTAATGGGTGAGTTATGCAAAGGAATTCTGGGAAAAGACAGCCATTGTAGAGAGGGTTGACCTATGATTAGATGTGTCACGCTAAATATTACACAGCGTTCCTATTATTCATTTGCAATTGTGATATCATTAGTACCTAATGGTTGTAGGTGTATGTTAGACTTATATAAACAATTACATAGCAGTATACAGCATACTGTATATAAAGTGAACCAATGAACTGTAATATTGTGATTACATATAATATAGTATAGTTAGTGATGAGATATAATATAGTTTATACAAAGTGATTAGATCTAATATTGTAGTGTTGACATGTGATATTGTATATATTAATTGATTAGATGTAATATGATGACACAAGGTGTTACTGTATATTGGACCTAATCCAGACCCCTGCACACTTTCTGTACGTGGTTTATCATTCCACATGAGAGAGGGAAGTGATCTCCCCCTGATGTAATATTGTATATATATATATAGTGATGAGATATAATATTGTATATGTAGGGATTATATATAGTACAATGTAATATTGTATATATTACTTTGTACAATATTATGCTATATATAAAATTGTGTATATAAAGTGATTACATGTTGTATTATGTACGGAATGGATATATGTAATATTGCACATAAAGTAATTAGATGTAATATCACTAAATAAACCCCTAATAAAATAAGTAGTTATATTGTTTATTACGTTTTTTGATGTACTATTGCTATGAAGGGATAGCAAGTAATATTGCCTGTAAAGAGATTAGATGTAATATTGCCTGTAAAGAGATTAGATGTAATATTGTATATGGAATAATTAGATGTAATATTGTATATGATGAGATTAGATGTAACATTGTATATGGAGTGATGAGATGTAATATTGTATATGGAGTGATGAGATGTAATATTGTATATGAAGTGATTGGATGTAATATTGTATATGAAGTGATTAGATGTAATATTGTATATGAAGTGATTAGATGTAATAAAGTATATGGAGTGATGAGATGTAATATTGTACATGAAGAGATTAGCTGTAATATTGTACATGGAGTGATTAGATGTAATATTTTATATGAAGTGATTAGATGTAATATTGTATATGAAGTGATTAGATGTAATATTGTATATGGAATAATTAGATGTAACATTGTATATGAAGAGATTAGATGTAATATTGTATATGAAATGATTAGATGTAATATTGTATATGAAGAGATTTGATGTAATATTTCATATGAAGAGATTAGATGTAATATTGCATGTAAAGAGATTATATGTAATATTGTATATGAAGTGATTAGATGTTATATTGCATATTAAATGATTAGATGTAATATTGTATATAAAGTAATTAGATGTAATATTGTCTATGCAGTGATGAGATGTAATATTGTATATGCAGTGATGAGATGTAATATTGTATATGAAAGGATTATATGTAATATTGTATATGAAGGGATGAGATGTAATATTGTATATGAAGTGATTAGATGTAATAAAGTATATGAAGTGATTAGCTGTAATATTGTATATGAAAGGATTATATGTAATATTGTATATGAAAGGATTATATGTAATGTTGTATATGAAAGGATTATATGTAATATTGTATATGAAGGGATTAGGTGTAATATTGTATATGAAGTGATGAAATGTAATATTGTATATTAAAGGATTATATGTAATATTGTCTATGGAGTGATTAGATGTAGTACTTTATATGAAGTGATTAGCTGTAATATTGTATATGAAAGGATTATATGTAACATTGTATATGAAGAGATTAGATGTAATATTGTATATGAAATGATTAGATGTAATGTTGTATATGAAGAGATTCGATGTAATATTGCATGTAAAGAGATTATATGTAATATTGTATATGAAGAGATTAGATGTAATATTGCATATTAAATGATGAGATGTAATATTGTATATGAAGTAATTAGATGTAATATTGTATCTGCAGTGATGAGATGCAATATTGTATATGAAAGGATTATATGTAATATTGTATATGAAGGAATTAGATGTAATATTGTATATGAAGGGATGAGATGTAATATTGTATATGAAGGGATTAGATGTAATAAAGTATATGGAGTGATTAGATGTAATATTGTACATGGAGTGATTAGATGTAATATTGTATATGAAAAGATTAGATGTAGTACTTTATATGAAGTGATTAGCTGTAATATTGTATATGAAAGGATTATATGTAACATTGTATATGAAGTGATTAGATGTAATATTGTATATTGAGTGATGAGATGTAAGATTGTATATGAAGTGATTAGATGTAATGTGTTATATGAAGGGATTAGATGTAATATTGTGTATAAGGTGATTAGATGTAATATTGTATAGTAAGTGATTGAATAAAATATTGTATATGAAATAATGAGAACAAGTATGAGTAATATTTTATATTAAGTGATGAGATGTAATATTGAATGTGATATAATGAGGAGTATTATTGTGTATAGAGTGATGAGATGTACTATTGTATATAGAGTGATGAGATGTAATATTGGATGTGATATAATGAGGTGTAATATTGTATGTAGAGATGTAATATTGGATGTGATATAATGAGGTGTATTATTGTGTATAGAGTGATGAGATGTATTATTGTATATGGAGTGATGAGATGTAATATGGGATATGATATAATGAGGTGTAATATTGGATATAGAGTTATGAGATGTAATATTGGATGTGATATAATGAGGTGTAATTTTGGATATAGAATAATGAGATGTAATATTGGATATAATGAGGTGTAATATTGTATATAGAGTAATGAGATGTGATATAATGAGGTTTAATTTTGTATGTAGAGTGATGATATTTAATAATGGATATGATATAATGAGGTGTAATATTGGATATAGAGTTATGAGATGTAATATACTATATAATATAATGAGGTATAAAATTGTATATAGAGTGATGAGATGTAATATTGCATATGATATAATTGGGCATAATTTTGTATATAGATTGATGAGATGTAATACAGGATATGATATGAGGTGTAATATTAGATATAGAGTGATGAGATGCAATATTGGATATGATATAATGAGGTGTAATACTGGATATAGAGTGATGAAATGTAATATTAGATATGATATAATGAGGTGCAATATTGTATATAAAGTGATGAGATGTAATATTGGATGTGATATAATGAGGTGTAATATTGTATATAGAGATATGAGATGCAATATTGGATATGATATAAAGAGGTGTAATATTGTACATAGAGTGATGAGATATAATATTGGATGTGATATAATGAGGTGTAATACTGTATATAGAGTGATGAGATGAAATATTAAATATAGAGTGATGAGATGAAATATTGGATGTGATATAATGAGGTGTAATATTGTATATGGAATGATGAGATATAATATTGGATGTGATATAATGAGGTGTACTATTGTATATAGAGTGATGAGATGTAGTTTTGGATGTGATAGAATGAGGAATAATATTGTATATAGATTGATGAGATGTAATATTGGATGTGATAAAATGAGGTATAATATTGTATACAGAGTGATGAGATGTAATATTGGATGTGATATAATGAGGTGTAATATTGTATATGGAGTGATGAGATATCATTTTGCATGTGATATGATGAGGTGTAATATTGCATATAGAGTGATGAGATGTAATATTATATTATATAAAGAATGATGAGATGTAATATTGGATGTGATATAATGAGGTGTAATATTGTATATGGAGTGATGAGATATCATTTTGCATGTGATATGATGAGGTGTAATATTGTATATAGAGTGATGAGATGTAATATTGTATGTGATATAATGAGATGTAATATTGTATATAGAGTGATGAGATGTAATATTGTATGTGATATAATGAGGTGCAATATTGTATATAGGGTGATGAGGTTTAATATTGTATATAGAGGGATGAGATGTAATATGGGATGTGATAGAATTAAATGTAATATTGGATATGATATAATGAGACGTAATATTATATATAGAGTGATTAGATGTAATATTGGATGTGATATAGTGAGATGTAATATTGTATATAGAGTGATTAGATGTAATATTGGATGTGATATAATGATATGTAATTTTATATATAGAGTGATGATCTGTAATATTGTATATAGAGTGATGAGAAGTAATATTGGATGTGATATAATGAGGTGTAATATTATATATAGAGTGATGAGATATAATATTGGATGTGATATAAGGTGTAATATTGTATATAGAGTGATGAGATGTAATACTGGATGTGTTATAATGAGGTGTAATATTGTATATATAGTGATGAGATGTAATATTGGATGTGATATAATTAGATATGATATTGTATATAGAGTGATGAGATGTAATATTGGATGTGATATAATGAGATGTAATATTGTATATAGAGTGATGAGATGTAATATTATATATAGAGTGATGAGATGTAATATTGGATGTGATATAATGAGAAGTAATATTATATATAGATTGATGAGATGTAATATTGTATATAGAGTGATGAGATGTAATATTGGATGTGATATAATGAGATGTAATATTGGATGTGATATAATGTAATATTGGATGTGATATAATGAGATGTAATATTGGATGTGATATAATGAGATGTAATATTATATATAGAGTGATGAGCTGTAATATTGTATATAGAGTGATGAGATATAATATTGGATTTGATATAAGGTGTAATATTATATAAAGAATGATGATATGTATTTGATGTGATATAATAAGGTGTAATATTGTATATAGAGTGATTAGATGTGATATTGGATGTGATATAATGAGGTGTAATATTGTATATATAGTGATAATATTGGATGTGATATAATTAGACATAATATTGTATATAGAGTGATGAGATGTTATATTGGATGTGATATAATGAGGTGTAATATTGTATATAGAGTGATGAGATGTATTATTGGATATGATATAATGAGACATAATATTGTATATAGAGTGATGAGATATAATATTGGATGTGATATAATGAGGTGTAATATTGTATATAGAGTGATGAGATGTAATATTAGATGTGATATAATGAGGTGTAATATTGTATATAGAGTGATGAGATGTATTGGATGTGATATAATGAGGTGTAATGTTGTATATAGAGTGATGAGATGTAACATTGGATGTGATATAATGAGGTGTAATATTGTATATAGAGTGATGCGATGTATTGGATGTGATATAATGAGGTGTAATATTGTATATAGAGTGATGAGATGTAATATTGGATGTGATATAATGAGGTGTAATATTGTATATAGAGTGATGAGATGTATTGGATGTGATATAATGAGGTGTAATATTATATATAGAGTGATGAGATGTATTGGATGTGATATAATGAGGTGTAATATTGTATATAGAGTGATGAGATGTATTGGATATGATATAATGAGGTGTAATATTATATATAGAGTGATAAGATGTAATATTGGATGTGATATAAAGAGGTGTAATATTATATATAGAGTGATGAGAAGTAATATTGGATGTGATATAATGAGGTGTAATATTGTATATAGAGTGATGAGATGTAATATTGGATGTGATATAATGAGGTGTAATATTGTATATAGAGTGATGATATGTAATATTGGATGTCATATAATGAGGTGTAATATTGTATATAGAGTGATGAGATGTAATATTGGATGTGATATAATGAGGTGTAATATTGTATATAGAGTGATGAGATGTAATATTGGATGTGAGGTGATTACACTGAGCTGTGTCTTTGGCTGTTCAATGAGCAGCTGACATGTTGCCTTTTGTTATGACTTAAACATGTCAGAATGATAAACACAAGAGCAGAGACATCACAGGAATCATTGAATAGAACAGTACAAGACGCATTTAATATGAAGACAATCACTAGATATATACTCTCTGTGCAGCACATCCAGGTCTGAAGCCACCAATTTGCTTGATTACTGTACATTTTTGAAAAATGGGACTATTTTTAAATTAGCTCATAATCCTATATAAGATTTTCTCCCACTTATCTTAATGTAAGGCTAACGTACCGGAATACTGATGGAGGGTCCTGGTACCTGTCCATCTATAGTCACCTTTTGTATACATTCAATTATGAAAGCTGGCAACCGGTTAAAACTAATTTATTCATTCATTTGTTCGTTCGTTCATTCATTCAGTCGCCATTCATTTAATTTTCTAGCATTGCTGATATGTGTCAGCGCCATTCCATACGACTTTCTCTATACGGATATCTCCTGACAGCACATCTGAAGACCCAGGTTGTGAATTGTGTGAATCACGACTTGCGAGAATGTGCCTTCTTTACCAATCAGTGCCATTGTGAAGATCACAGTGGCGGCCTGTATTCTGTACCATTAATATGCACGTTGAATTCCCACTGTAAAAGAAAAAAAAATTGGTTAATTTGCGTGCCAATGGCACAATAAGAATTAACGTGCCCAAAAACAAAGGTTACTGGCAGGGGGTGTCGGGACTGGATTGTGGAGCACCGGAGGAAGGCATATAATGAGAGGCTCCGTTCCTGGGTAGAGGCTGGTTGCTGTTCAATTCAGGCCGATTTTATGCATTTCCTTAATGAAGAGATTCTATAGGAACAGGTAGAAGCCTGAATGACCTCTGGTCAAGTTAATATATCACCTTTTCCTCTCACTCGTTATGACATCTATACTTATCCCTGTCCAAAAACAATTATTCAAGTAACTTCAAAGTATGTCAATAATTAAATTTAACTGTGTACTATTCAAGTGTCTGTCATCTGCTTAGTCTGCAAACCACCAGTCACTGTCATGGTGTAAAGAGTATTACATTTTTACTTGAATATAAATACAAATATGTCATCAATAAAAAGGGGGAAGGAATGAAGAAAGAAGGTAGAGAAAGAAGGAAGGAAAAGGGA
>WWET01001126.1:306075-327215 GCA_011038615.1 Limnodynastes dumerilii | reverse complement strand
AAAAGAAAAGGTGTAATAGAACACGAGGGCATGGATATAAACTGGAGGGTGGTAGATTCAAAGGAAATGTGAGGAAAAATTACTTCACTGAAAGGGTGATAGATAAGTGAATATTCTCCCATCTGAGGTGGTTGAGGCCAATACAGTAGAACAATTTAAACATGCTTGGGATAAATATAAGGCTATCCTAAATGGTAAACCAAATTGAGGGTAAATAGGGTCTAGGGTCAGTATAGTTTTCAATAAACAAATGGGCAGACTAGATGGGCCATGTGGCTCTTATCTGCCGTCACTTTCTATGTTTCTATGTTTCTATGTAACTTATTGAACAAAAAGTACAGTGGGCAGTATTAGCAATAGCAGACCCTCCAACATGACCCATTCCACTAGGTACAAAATACTCTGCTCCTGAGCCTCCAACAATCAGTTACTATGGTAACCACCTGTGTTGAAAATAAAAATGTTTTTCAAACATCAGTTAATTCATAAAAACCAGGTGAGTGACAGTTGGAAGCTCAGGAGTGGATTATTGTGTACCTGGAGGAATGGGTCATGTTGGAGGGTCTGCAATAGTTTCTTAATGTGTCCAGTCCTTTTTTTTTAAAATCAGATTGGATCAGATTGCATCCCCTTTCTGCGCACACATGCAGGCTAACCAATTAGAATGCATTGTGACCCATCCACAAGTATTGACATTTCCAACGCCAACAGAGGGGAAGGGTTGGGATTGTAAGGGGGCGGTATTTCTTATCACAGTATAAGCGTGATCATTCTCTCCATAGCGAGCCACACTTCCATCCTGCTGCCATTTTCCATCTGCTAAACGAGTGTTTTTTTCTGATTGCTCAGATTGGAAAATGGCAGCATTTCCAGAAAGCACATGTGCGCAAGCCACAGTATGGATCTAGAGTTCCTTCCATACTGCCGCCATTTTCCATCTGCTAAAGGTGTGTTTTTCAATCTCTAGGATCGGAAAAACGGTAGCGTTTTACGAAAACATATCAAATACAAATCCAGAAATCCGTACTGGGAGCATTTCCGATGGCGAGACGGGATCCCAGCGCAGTGTCATCTGACACATCCATTTCAATGTATTTGCCACATAAAGTCACTGGTCCGGATTCAGAGTTGCGTAATTTTCGTCTTACATACATTGGCCCAGATCCAGAACAATGCTTCTGTGCGAATTCGCAAATAGGCGGACACCTAAAATCGCGATTTTGTATGTACTGCGCATGCGCTCGACAGATGATACGCTACGTAACATAACTCTGAGCGTATTGGCCATTCACGTATTAGTTGCGTAAATTCGTACGTGTGGGCGTGCCAATTTTACGTGTGCCAAAAGTACGTCGAAATTACGCGATGTAGGCAGGGTTTTCATTTAAAGTGTACAGTATGGGCGTGATTAGTTGTGTAAGTCCGTGTTGTCCATCCATACGTGTGCGGACGACAGCGATTACATGACCAAAAGTTAAGGTAGGGTTTGAAAAGCGGAAATCGGTCAAAGTACGTACATTCAAGGGGTGTGCCTAGGGGAGTGTATAGAAGGTACGTGCGTGTAAATACGCTACGCTAGTAAACGGATTGCACTCGGAGTTCTGGATCTACCCTATTGCTTTAGAAATTGAGCTTATTTACGCTATCTACGTACCATTTCTGTACGTAGATTGCGTCCGCGCTTAAAACAACGTACGGAAGACGATAACTACATAACTGTGAATCCGGACCAGTGTTCCAAAATAGGCATCAATATACTCTACAGTACTACTTATGCATCAAAATGGAACATTTTTACATAGCTTTTAAGTTGCTTTTCTAAAAAGTTTTTAAAAGTTTTTAAAGTGTCAATAAAAATATTTAAACTAACCAATACTGATACTATAATTAGGTACTTATCATCGATATATTTATAGTTAGATACCCAGCATGTTTCCTGGACTGATGAATTGCCTTCTCCCCACTAAGCAGTGACACTTCATACCAACTTGTCCAGCACTATATAGGGAGAGAGAATATCATATTAATCTGTGTCACCTGACATCACTAGCTCACAAGAGGATAGGTTATAAATATTAATGTGTTCTTATTTTACCCCCAGATAACAACAGTAAATTGAATAAATGTTTTCATTAGCATTTTTGTTTCATTATGAGGGCATATGTGTTAAGTCCCAGTGGCTTTATTGATCACAGGCCCCTTAGAACCAACATTCAATTAACGGGGGTGATTTATACGCGTTCAGGGCATTCTGTATTGTATTGTCTTCCATTGTTCCTCTTGTAGGGATCGGGGGTGAAAGAGAGTAGCTGAAAGCACTTGTAAAAAGTTCTTCATACTGCTCATACGGAGTTGCTGAACCACATTGCTCTTCTTTACTGTCAGGATGAGGGATACATCCAGCATATGAACATAAACAGCCAAACATACAGTCCCAGGTCCCTGCAGCTTACTAACACACAGTTCCCTCTCTAGTCACCGGACACTAAGCTAGCATTGGTTGCTCCGCCTATAGCACAAACAAGCTTTATGGTTTATGGTCTCCTCTCTGGCTCTAGCTAACTAATTAGATCCAGGTCTTCCACCTGTGAGCTCTGTGTGACACAGTATGTGGAGGATTAACCTTGTCTGTAGCTGAAGACTGAAGACTCCCAGCAACAATACAAAGTCTCTCTTACTCACCTGCGGCAAACTACCCTTATTGTCACACTTGACTACCAGGGATATGCCTTAACTTCAATTCTTGTCTGATGGTTCTAGTCAGTGGCATTTATGTTATATAACATTATAAGAGTATCAAGCTGATTACACACTCTATCAAAGTAATCTTTACATTCTACTCAGTAGAGGGACATATACCCCCACAGTAATGCTATAATACCCACAATAGTGCCACTTATGCCCCCCAAGGATGCCCAGCAATCCTGGGAGAAAGGATGCACTACACTGATGAGACCTTAGGTCACGTCAACAAAGCGCAGCCTCTTTCCCGGTCATTACCCAACAAGTCATTGGGGCAGATCCTGAACTACGCATTTCCGCGAATTTACGTGTGGCGGACACGTAAATTCGCAGATTTGCATTACCCTAACCCTCTCTTCCCTGCAGCCTGAACCTAACCATCCCCTTCTACATTGGATCCCCTGCATTGCTGCCTAACTCTAAGACTCCTCTTCACAGCCCCATCCCCTCCCTGCAGCCTAACCCTAAGATTCCCCTTCTACACTCCATCCCCTCCCTGCAGTCTAACCCTAAGATTCCCCTTCTATGCTCTATCCCCAGTCTAACCCTAAGATTCCCCTTCTATGCTCTATCCCATCCCTGCAGCCTAACCCTAAGATTCCCCTTCTACGCACCATCCCCTCCCTGCAGCCTAATCCTAAAATTCCCCTTCTACGCTCCATCCCCTCCCTGCAGCCTAACCCTAAGATTCCTCTTCTACGCTCCATCCCCTCCCTGCAGCCTAACCCTAAGACTCCACTGGTATGTTCTATCCTCTCCTGCAGCCTAACCCTAAGTCTACCCTTGTACAGTAACGTGTTCTGTGTGGCGGGCACCAGGTGTCTGAAAGCCAATGATTGGGTAAGTTGCAGAAAAATAAATTTAGCAAACTTTAATTATAAAAACTTTCTAATTAGGCAGAAAATTGTCTGTCTTTAATATCTGCCTGTACTGTATTTCGGAAATCTGCGTTTCATACCAGTGAACTGAACCCTTCCAGATGTATAGAACTAAGTTCCGTATGTATGGAGAACAACTTGCACGCATGCGCACTTCCAGAATAAAAAAAACACCCGACTTCCACAAGCATATTGCGGGAGTTGCGTATCGGACGGTATTCTGAATCCAGCCCATTGTTACAGCGGCACAAAATTTTCTAAATTTATCCGAACAGGAAATCTCAGATACTCCTTAGCCTGTGATCCGGCGCTTCTATTAGCTATTATCTGAATGACCATTTCAGTGTTTGTAGGGACCTGTCACTGGTAATCCCTCGTAAAGTGCCAGGTCATGCTTTCTAGAAGGGCTAAGACATGGTCACTGCATCTGTCGCTTCAGATAAGCGGGTATGTGATTGTGACACGGTCCCGATGACAAGAAATCCTTTGAAGTTGCGGTGAAGGGCGCTGAAGGCATTTGTTGTTGTAGAGGCAGTGACACTGTGCTAAATAGCTGGGTGATAGGACGCACTATGCCGGCTCTGCTTGGGTTTGTGGAATTAGCTTCATAAAACACTTTGATAATCCTTTAGCCTCTGATCCTCGATACTCATTAACAGGATCAGTTTTCTCCAGCATCGCTGGTCTGAGCATTGTGAAAGACGGGACAGTCAGAGTGATGTCACTGGTGCAGGAAGTCACGTCTGGGAGTCTCTATGGTGGAATCCTGCCACCTCTTGTCCAATCATGTGCATGAATGAGATGAGATTCTAGAGTGTTCACATCAGGCTGGATCCAGACAGATCCCTGACCCCAAGATTTAGAGGAATCCGCAATTGCTGGGACATGTAATCCAGGCATTGTGTACTGTAGGACCCGATAGGATGCTTGGATAATGCCAGCTTTTTTTGCACTTGTGACATGTGCCACTATGGTCATGGGATCTGGGATCTGGGATCCACGGAGTTCAGGGATTCTTCTGGGGTTTTTTTTACCGACATGTCACAACAGAGTGTTGTAGAATACATTAAGTGGACTATCCAGACACATTTTAAGTGGGGACGGATCTGAAGTTTTAAGATAGCGCCCCTGAGAGAAGAAGTGGTCTCTCGCTCATATAGATGCCAGGATACAGTTAGGATCCACTATCGGATCCCCGTTGTCGCACTGTTCAGAGCGTCGAATGCAGTGCTGCCCGAATCCGCTCCTTAACTACTCCCATTCGCACAGTCAGACTTTTAAGGGCTCCCTTAAGTTTTCTGTCTGAAGCACAAATTAAGGAATGATAAAAAATAGCCGCGCTAGAGAACACCAAGGATATAAATAAAACTATCATTATTTATATCCTTGGTTTTTTTTTAGCGCGGCTATTTTTATAATTCCTTTGTTTGTTGTTCAGGTATTGCACATAGCTTTCTAGCCAGCGCTTGTGAGGAGACCTTGGTTATATATTTATTTATTGTTCTTTTGTTTTTTCTTTTCGCTCGTTCTGTACTCTCCCTCTGATAGTTGGCGCACATCTTATTGGATTTATTTGAAGCACAAATGAAATCACAGAAGTCTAGCTGGGTACACGGGGAGGGATTGCTTGTTCTACACGCTGACTAAGAGGGAACACCCACTTGTGTACTCAGCTCCGCCCCTCTGCAGGAAGTGCCATTGATTGGGAGTAGATCCAGACCTACGGGCTAGTTACGTTACAGCGCATAGTGTATTTACACTAGCGTATTTTCTATGCACTCCCCTCTCTCGTACGTACTTTGGTCTTTTTTGTGTTTCCCAAACCCTACCTTAACTTTTCCAAGCGTAAGTAGGTTACGTACGTAATGGATTCAAGTAACCCAGCCCATACTGTACAATTTAAAAGCGTCCCTCCACCTCCAAAGCGTATTTCCGGGTGTCATATGGATGACCCGCCCCTTCTTTCTTAGTTATGCTAATGGTACGTACGTTCAGAGTTACGTGGCGTAACATCTGCTGCGCGCATACGCACTACATACAAATAGGCGATTTTACGTTAGCGGCTAGCGTAAAAACGCTAGTGTACTTAGGTCTGGATCTACCCCATTGTTCTTATTTATGGATGCATACCCTCCAACATTTTTTACTGGAAAATCGGTACACCTGGGTGGGGGCGTGTCCATGAAGGGGGTGTGGCTTGTCCAGAGAAGGGGCGGGGCTTTAATATATTTTTATTTTACACCTTATTATATGAGCTTAGAACTCACAGGAGAGGGTCCTGTCACTATAGCAGTGCTGTGAGAGTCTATCCCTGCAGCTCTGCTATAGTGATCAGATGTTTCATGACTGGAAGTTGGGTATAGGGGGGAGGGAACTGCTGGGTCAGAATCCGGTACAAGAGCCCTTTTAGCCGGTACAGACCACTAAAAAAAAGGTACTGTATCTGCTAAATAGGTACAGTTGGAGGGTATGTAGATGGGGTCTGAATTGCTTAGTGGGGGTGAAGCTTTTTGGTGTGTTATACTCCTCTGTCTACACAGTTGGCATCAGATAATAAACATTGGCAATTATGTGCTGATGAATGGATAGGATGCATTTACATGAGGAATATTGGGTTCATAAATCCACCAATTGTTAAATAGAAACATAGAAAGAGGGTTCAGATAAGAGTTAATGGCCCATCCAGTCTTCCCGGTTATTTATATTTGACTATGCTGACCCTAGACCCTACTGGACACTCAATTTAGTTTAAGATTTAGGGTATCCTTATATTTATCCCCGCCTCAGATGGGAGTTTATTCCACTTATCAACCACCCTTTCAGTGAAGTCAATTTTCCACACATTTCTTTTAAACCTACCACCCCCCAGTTTAGCCCCTCATATCCCCCCCTAGCCCTTCTCTTTTCCAAGCTATACATGTTTTGTACCTCTAGTCTTCTTTATATGTTGTATGACACATTTGATGTCACTTGGTTGATGACCTGTACATCAAAATGCTGAAATGTGAACTGAAACATGATAACATTAGTTTTTACTAATGTTAGGCAGAATTTTTATGGACAATGGGCTGGATCCAGACTTAAGTAAGTGCTTGAACTTACTGTAGTTACACCTGGGCTAAACCATGTTGATTGCAGGGGAGTCATTTTCATCTGTTGTAAACAGTGTTAGAGTTGGGAGGTGATGTTTCCTATCCCAAGTCTAACTAACAGTGTAATAGTAAAGCTGGTCAGTATCTGTGTGCAGGAAGCAATTCAAAGATATATCCCTGCATGCAAAGAATACAATTACCTTGACTCCCCCTGTAATCAACATGGTTTAGCCCAGGAGTAACTCATTTCAAGCGCTTACTTCAGTCATCTTAGGAGACAAATGTAAATCTTTTACTACAATAATTCTCTGTTACATCTCATTTATGTTTTAAAACCAAAATATTGACCTCACCAGGGCATGATGTCATAGTGTGATGCAGCTAAGCAGTGGAGTCTCCACGACATTTAGGCAGCAGTGACTAGTATGAGTGACTGTGATGATTGTTATGATTTATATATGTATGCACATTTTTATGATAGATATTTATTTACTTATTTAACAGGTTTTTATATAGCGCTATCAGATCATGTAGTGCTTTACATAGAATATTTCACATAAACATCAGTCCCTGACCCATTGGAGCTACATTCTAAGTTCCCTAACACAGACACACCCCCACACGCATACACACACACACACACACATACACGGGATAATTTGTTCAGCAGCCAATTAAACTACCAGAATGTTTTTGGAGTATGATTGGAAACTGGAGCACCCAGAGGAAGCCCACACAGACACAGGGAGATCATACAAATTGCACATAGATAAGGCCTAGAACTGAACTCATGACCTCAGCGCTGTGAGACACAAGTGCTACTCATGGCCATTTTCATGGAGGCTAAGATGTAATCAGAACTGACAGTTATCTAAGACAACATCAGTTCAATAATGGAGACAGAAATGAAAAATACACTTTGGTCTCTTGTGAATCAGCTGCAGTGTCACCTACTTTTATCTCTTCTATAAAGATAAAGCAGTCAGCGGATCCTATTCACAGTCTCCACAATAACACTGAAAGGATTTATGCCCTGACAATATAACAATCAATAAATACTGATGCTGCTATTTCTATTGAGAAATAGTTTTCCTGGCATTGCTAGACACACCCATGGGTGGGGCTATTCCCAGGACACACCCCTTTGGTAGTGCAAGACACACCCCTTTGGTGCAGAGCCTTGATAATGCTATCACAACCTCACTGATATTTATTTGCAAAGGTTGGCCACTGTGCACAACAGTAAAGTAAGATGCTCTTGTGTTTGGATAACTGGGGATAGAGTTTGTCTCTGGTAACATGTCTGCATTGAGCTGTTCTTTGTACACAACCAGGGGCCAGATTTACTAAGCTGTGGGTTTGGAAAAGTGGAGATGTTGTCCATAGCAACCAATCAGATTCTAGATCTCATTTAACTGTTGCATACTAGAGAATGTTAACTAGAATCTGATTGGTTGCTATGGGGTGTGGGTCCCTGCTTAGAAGAGCCCTATTTCGATAGGGCCGTTTCCTCCCGTTGCATATGCCTCGATGAGGAATAGCAATCGATCCACGGAGCACCAAACTTTCGGTGCTCCGAAAGGTAAGAGAAAATAGTACCCCAACCATTCCCCTAATTCTAACCCTCACCCTCCCCCCCCTCATTACCCTAACCCTAACCTTCCTTTCCCCGCAGCCTGACCGTAATTCTCCCTTCCCTGCAGCCTGACCCTAACCCTCCATCCCCTGCAGCCTGACCCTAACCCTCCCTTCCCCGCACCCTGGAGAGGTTACTCACCTTTCCCTGCCATCCTGCGGTAGCATCAGCGGCGGCGGTGTTTCCAAATCAGAATGGGTGAAGAATGCCGATCGGCATACTCATCCATTCTGAAAAAAAAAATTATAAAGTGGGCGGTATTCGAAAAAGGGACATCTGAAAAGGAACTTTCGGATGTCCCTATTTCGGAAATCAGAATTTGTAAGCGGGGATTGCAACCGGTTTCTATGGGTAACATCTCCACTTTTCCAAACACGCAGCTTAGTATATCTAGCCCCAGATGTTCATACCTAGAGTAGTTGCGTGCACCTTAGGAACCCCTGTATTTGTATGGATGTTTTAGTTTCTTTATGTGTTCATGTCTGAATCAGCCCCTAAGTGTGCATTAGTTTTTGTGTTGGAACATTAGCGTCACACTGACTGACACGTGATTCTCTTCACTTCCTGCTTCCTGTCTCACGTAACCGCTCAGGAATGCGTTACCTTTGCAGCTCATGAGTGCATGACTTGCGGTTTCTAATGATGATGTAACTGGTGAATGAAAGCCATTACCGAAGCAGCCACCTTCCACATAATATTGATGTAATTTGTGTGTGTGTGGCTTTTCTTTGAAAAGCTTGGTTAATCCTTCCTTTGCGAGAGTAATAAGTTAAGTGTAGTTTGCCAGTAATTTACGCGGATTGTCTGTGTTTTTTTTACAAGTACTTTCATCTAGCTAATTCCATTGTGTTATTGTGTGTCTTAGCAATATATGAATTCAACAAAGAGCCTAATACCATCAAAGAAGATGTGGCAGTTATTGAATGCAATTTACAACACTTGTATGGTAATTCTGCCATGTGGGGTGAAATGAAGGCACTTTAAGTTGCTGCAGGGATAGTGGTAACTCATAGGGCCCAGATTTCCTAAGCTGCGGGTTTGGGAAAGTGGAGATGTTGCCCATAGCAACCAATCAGATTTTAGCTGACATTCTCTAGTATGTAAAAAGAAAGTGAGAAAAATAGGCCCGTAGTCTATTTTTACCATGTTATCCACCATAGGGACATTCAAAGCAGATAAATGCAGCAAATTATGCCCCAGAAACATGTAGTAAGAAGGGTTATAAGATAGAGGGGTAAACGCACACCATAGAATCTGACGACAGATAAGGGCCACTTTGCCCGTTTGTTATTTTACCCCAATGTTGCCGACTTTCCTATAATACCTGGGAGAATCCCAAAATCCAGGATTTACTCCCAGTATCCCGAGAGAGCAGGCGAATCTCCTCCCACAATGGGCTTGAGGGTGTGTTTATGCAAATCACATTTGAAGCTTCGCCCCCTGCATCAGCAAAGGTGTGATTCATAGGGTTACTAAGGATGGGGTGGGAATTAGTATTAAATCATGTTGCCCATATCAACCAATCAGATTCTAGCTGACATTCTCTAGTTTGTTATTGGAAATATGATTGGTTGCTATGGACAACTCCACTTTTTCTGTTTCGCAGTTTAGTAAATCTGGCCTAATGACTACATTAACTACGTCCATCCCTTCCCTGCCACTACACAGTTTCTAATATTTTTATGTAAGAAACTTTATGGGGTACATTTACTAAATTGTGGGAAAGGAAAAGTGGAGATGTTGCCCATAACAACCAATCAGATTCTATCTGATATTTTCTAGTGTGTAAAAGGAAAGTGAGAGCTAGCAACTGATTGGTTGCTATGGGCAACATCTCCACGTTTCCTTTCCCGCAGCTTAGTAAATCTGACCCTATGACTTTTGCAGATGGTAGCACATGGTTAAGACATTTTAACACATTGTACAATTTTTAGGGTTTGCGGTTTACTATTTTTGTCATTAAATTCGTTTTTTTTTAAAGTTGTGTTATAATTAAACTAAAAAAAACCAACAACAACAAACCACATAACAGAAGGCAATTGAAATGACTGAAAAGAAAGATACTTTAAAACAATTAGCAAACCTCAATGACATGTGCTTGTGCAGCCGGCTGGATTACATCTCGCAGCCTAATTGCCTGTTCGCCTCGGTTTGCATGGAAACGTGTTCTCATTCCCTGCGCTGCCTGTTCTTGGTGCCTTTGTGCAGAGGTGCAAGTTTAACGCTGGAACGCGTGCGGAGTGCTTACTGGAAAGGTTTTACCGTTATTGGTTCTGGAAAACCAAAAACCAAAACTGGAAATGATACAGACGCTATAAGATCGACTTTATCATTTGTCAATAGGTTTAATGTAAACTTGTTATGTTTAGTATTTTACCATTTATAACACATTTATAACATTTGAAATAAATCGAAACCTCTTTGACCAGATTCACACCTAAGAAGTTGCTTTATTATAGGTGTGCATTTTTAAGAAACTACTAAGAACTACACATGTGTCATAGTGACCACGCAATGTATGTAGTATATACATAGTATAGTATAATGTTAATAGTACTGAGGAACGTAGATGAACTACCTGCGGGCTGTGCGCAGTTTTTTTTAGAAAGAAGAGGTGTCCCACCCAAGAGTGGGCAGGGGGAGGTTTTAAAATGAGCTGGGGAGGGTGCGTGGAAGGGGTCTCCGTGCGTATTTTCCTTCTTAAAGAGCTCTATGGCACTACACTATTAAGTGTCTTCAGGGGCCTCATTCACTAAACACGATTTGGACTAAATGCCCTTAAATCGTGTGATTTTTAGCTTAAAAATTGCCAAAGTGTATTCAAATCGTGTGATTTTTAGCTTAAAAATCGCCAAAGTGTATTCACTAAGCTAAAAATCACACGATTTTCCATTTTTTTTAATCGCGGGTCCGCAATTCGCGGTCCAGACTTTTTTGAATTACAAACATAGGAAGTTTGTAATTCACTAAAGACGATTTCACCGGGATCGCGATGAAAAATCGCCTTTAAATCACAAAACATACATTCGCCTCTATAGAGGGGCGAATGTATGTTTTTTTGCCGATCATTAAAACACGTCATTTTCATACATGCAAATTAGAGCAGTTTAAAGCCACACCCCCTTCACAGACACACCCCCTCAGGTGTACCCATTTTTTATTAGAAAATGTTTGAGGTTATGCAATTAATTAGTAATTAAGTTTAAAGGAAACTCGATCGGTTACATCTGTCAGCCATTTAGTGCTAGCAGGTTGACTGTTGCCCATCGCCATCCCTTGCCACACTCCTGCAATGTGAATCTTCCTGGATACATTTTTCCCTGTTTTGGTGTTGCTTCTAGTGACAAACGATGAATATCAGGACCTGTCATATGATTTTTACAATCTAGTGGTCAGGAAAATGTTTATGATGCTAAAATTTCGACATCACATCCTGGCTCCGCTAGCAACAATCATATCTCAGTGCAACTTAACAAACAACATTGCTGATTTTACAAGCAGCGATCCTGGGAACAATGGAATTTCTGAATGTAAGATTAAGGGCCCATATTCAGAGTACCGGACGTATAACATATATGTCCAGTGTTTAGCGACGTTTACTACTGAGCATGCGTAGTCATTTTTTAACGTAATCTACGTATCTTTTTCTTATGTACATTATGTAAATGCGGTCTGAAAGACCGTAATATAGGGTTGGCACCAGGGGCGTTTTAAGGAGTGAGGGGGCCCTTGTGCAGGATTTGTACATGTGCCCCCTCTGCCTGAGGCAGGACTGCCCCGATTCGTGGGCTGCAAAAAGGGCAGAGCCTAAGAGGCACTTTAAGCCCCTCCTATTTTTTGGGTCGCGAATCGGGAAAGTCAATTCGGCATCTATTTCTTCCCTCCAGGAGATCTTGTACGGAAGAAATAGATGCCGAATGGCCCCCCCCCCTTCCCCTGCCAACCCTGATGTGCAGAGACTTGGGTGCAGGATGAATGGCACAGGGGCCCGTTCTCATACATGGAGCTTTACATACACTCATACATGGACTATACATACACGCATACATGGAGATATACATACACTCATACATGGAGTGCCGTGAACTATTTTAAGCTGTCAGCCTCTGACAGCTTCTATCAGGCAGCAGTCTCGCCAAGCTCCGCCTACTCCTGCCTATCTCTACTCGCGCTCCCCCACATTGCTGTGGAACCCGAGTCTGTCACCTGGATTGACGGACAACATTAAAATCATTATCAACACTTTTATCATTTCGGTCTAGTTTAGCATTGTGGGAGTTACAGCTCAATTCTTTATATCTTTATTTTAAACTTGTAATTTTTTAAAAGGTTCTGTTAATTTCAGTGGTAATTAATTATTAGACTGAACATTAGCTAATGGAGGCCAGGGCCCACATTTAATAAGCTGCGAGAAAAGAAAAGTGGAAATGTTGCCCTTAGCAACCAATCAAAATCTAGCTGACATTTTCTAGTATGTAATAGGAAAGTGAGAGCTAGAATCTGATTGGTCGCTATGGGCATCATCTCCACATTCTTGCAGCTTAGTAAATCCAGACCCAAGAGTCTATTTAGGTTCCATGCTGGTATGGACTGAATTCAAAGTATTACTCTTTAGGAATCTGAAATCTCATTATGGTGATTGGAACAGATGGTCCCTGTGATCATTTATAACACGTCTTCCTTCTTTCCAAATATTTGGCCAGGACTTTGAGTCCTTGAACATTTGGAGAGACAATGTGCAAGTTATGGAGAGAAATACATCCATTATTATTATTATTATTATTAACATTATGATTGTCCTTAAAGTATATCCGCCACATACACTTAACAGAAAAGCTTTTCTATTGGCTGAACAAGAATAAGCATCTTATGAATATTAAAATATCTCAGTAAAGTTAGTGGTTACAAGGTATTAGATTGGCTGCATTTGTATAAAGCGACCCTACACTCATCTTGTATTTTATAGGTCATACTGGTGGGCTTGCTATTATCAGGGAAGGTCACTGTCACGCCCTGGCGTCAAAGGCCGATCATTCTGTGGATCTGGCCCATAGTCACACCAATCACAGGCTCCCTCCCTGCTACCTAGCAACAGGTACCGGACGCGAGATACACATGGCGCCTTCTCCAGAGGCAGGTTAAACTGCGCATGCGTATAGCAGTCAGGAGCAGTACTGGTCTTTTATCTATCATATTATATATTAT
This sequence comes from Limnodynastes dumerilii, assembly GCA_011038615.1. NCBI lineage: Eukaryota > Metazoa > Chordata > Amphibia > Anura > Limnodynastidae > Limnodynastes > Limnodynastes dumerilii. Next base: position 313,662 of record WWET01001126.1, on the reverse strand, counting down.
TAATATAAATATATTACATTCTAATTATATATTATATTATAATTATATTATGATTAGTAATGTATTTATATTTGAAAGGTTGTAATTTCTTGGTCTCATAAAATAGACATTTGAGTATAGATCAATTGCGCATTTGTACATCTCTCCTTCTGTTCTTTATGGGCTCCGCAGCTGCAGCGGAGTTCCAGTGGCAGATCGCTGAGCGGTCTTATGTTCCGTTCCAGCAAGGGAAGATTACACCCCTCGCACATACGGGACATATACGTACAGACTCGCACCTAATCAAGCCCTGACTATGTGATTTAAATATCTCCCCCCTCCCGCCATGCATGGAAAGGCTTTTAGCGGCGCAGAAGCCGGGATCCTGAGGATCCCGATCAGGGCTGGAAGCATTTTGGGAAGGCATTGCACGTTCAGCAATCGCGCATAGATTGGAACGCATGCGTAAGTGGCGAGTATGGATCCGGTCCTGTATGTGTAATTGCGCAGGGCAGAATCCCTCCTTCTAGAAATTTTTTTTGCGCAAGCTACGTAGGATTTAGGCACAGAAGTCTATTAAGACCGGATTTGTAAATCGGACTTAGTGACATACGCACGGAGGGGCGTGGTTGTCTTCCGTACATGCGTAGATTAGTGAAAGTGGGTGGGGGGAGGCATTTAAATGGACTAATATGAGTGCGGTTTGTCCTGTACGCGCGTACGGAAGAAAAATAACTACACACGTAGGGCCTGATCCAGACCTACGCCCGCCGTCGCTAGGACGTCGGGCGCAAGCGTAAGATCAGCTAAAAAACCGATCTGCGCATGCGCCGGCCGATCGCGTCCCTACGTTCAGGTTAGTGTAGGTGGGAGGGCGGGTTAGGCGGCCATACGCTCCTGTGTGAGCGTATGGCCCCTTCCTTACGCCGGCTGAAGTTAGGGTAGCCCGCACAGGGGGAGTGTCGGGGAAAGGGAACGGGATCTGGATCAGGCCCGTAGACTTAAGGTTGCCCTGTGAATGCGTAAGTCACCGAAAACCCGTCCGTCCGTCTGTGTGGGGAGTGTCATGGGTGTCGCCTTGCCACGTACGTACGTATATTTGCGTACTTTATACACACAAATCTGTGAATACGCCCCGTGAAGCTTAAGTGCAAAAATACATTCCCAAATGCAGGCCTTACAAGCACCTATTTATTGGCCTGTAAACTGATTTGAGCAGCCACCATTTTGGGTAACGGCGTCCTACAATTATAAGCCTTTACGTCGGACAGTGTTACCGCTGGATACACAGAGCTCTTATTCGACTCATGTTAATGGCTTTGCATTGAAAAGACGGCTAATTGCCCAGGGTGGGCCGCCGTTGGACATGGTCTCACACTATTCCTTGGCTGGGGAAGTAGTGTAGTTCTGGGGGGTGGTAAAGGCCGTGTCAATGCCCATGAAGCCATCTGTCTAGCAGTGAGATTTGTGACAGAGGGCTCTCTAGAGCTTTATTTCGGGCTGAACCATTGACCTCATAATCCGTTGGCATGTGTTAGGTCCGTGGGGTTGTAAAATGTCCATTACAAATGAGTGAGCAGATCTGGTGAATGGCGATGACCTTCCTGAGAAGAATGGACCTAGCAACCAGTGATTGGAAGGTTACCGGGGGCAGCCATCATTAAGCCTTTCAGACTAATTTCCCTTGCATGGGCTCTCCGTGGTGTGTGTGGGATGCTGATAAGTCTGGGACAGATGATGGACTAATTGTGACACTAGGGTCATCACATGCTTATCTCATGACAGAAGAGGCCGGGTCACCATGACAGCAATGGAGACAGTTGTTAGCATCTGGTAATAGCACATTGTATTTTTCTTGTGGAGGTCCCCACGGCACTGGCTTCTCCCCCATCTCTCATGAAGTCAGATTACCCAGAATAAAAGATGAACCAATTTATTAAGAGCCAATAACTGGGCCGGATCCAGACTTGCCCAACTTTCCATGAGTCCTATGCTAGCCAATCAAAACGCATTCTGACCCATTCAGCAATTATACGACCGACTGAGAGGTGGAGCTCAGTTCACAATTGGGTGTTCCCTCTTCCTCTACAGCAGTGCTCCTCAACCTTTTCTCACCCTCGGCACACCTAAGCCCTTCCCAGAAGTCCGCGGCACAACTAAGCCCTTCCCAGAATTCCGCAGCACACCTAAGCCCTTCCCAGAATTCCGCGGCACACCTAAGCCCTTCCCAGAATTCCGCAGCACACGTAAGCCCTTCCCAGAATTCCGCAGGACTAAGCCCTTCCCAGAATTCCGCAGCACACCTAAGCCCTTCCCAGAATTCCGCGGCACACCAAAAGCAAAATATACAAAAAAAAGCAGGAATTACAAAGTGCATACACAGATATTACATTATTTTTTATTTGATAAATTTAAAAATAGCAGTGCTGCAATCCATAGTGTTACTAAGGATGGGGAGGAGTATCACATAAATGATATCATCATTCCCACCCATTCTCATTAACGCTATGAATCAAAGCAATGATAGGCAGGTAGCAGGACTTGAGGCAGCAATATTCATTAATTCACTTCATCAAGCCCAAATGTCGAATTCCGTTATCCCTGTTCTCCAGGGACTCTGGGAGCAATGCCCAAATTTCATGAGTCTCCTGCACATTGTGGGAGAGTTAGCAGCTATGAGTTGTGGTATCGGCAGCATTGGTAACACCACACTGCCCCTTCCCTTATTGCCGTGACAGGAAACAGATCATAATCATTAAAATATGATTTATTTAGCATCTCCTTGGCGGTAAACCAGGGTTACTATTTCATCCCTCCAGGAGATCTCAGTATGAGACGGGGCTGATTACACCTTTGCAAATTATGTTCTGAAGCCCGTCCATCACCGCTACTATTCATAGTGACACCGGGGATGGGGTGGGGCTTCGTGATGCAAATGATGTCATCAAATTCTACCCAATCTCTAGTAACACTAGGATTTATGATAGGCAGGGGGTGGGACTTGAGGCCATGATTTGCATTAAATCACTGCCTCAAGCCCATTGCGGGAAATTTTCCAGCTCCGAAATGCCTGAATTTCGTGAATCTCCCGGGATAGTCGACATCCCTGGGGTCAAAAGGCTCAGGACTGATTAAAAAAATTATTGGTTTTCCAAAAATATCTGTTCATCTTCCCTGCTGCATTTCTTATCAGTGATATAATATAGGGCCAAATTTACTAAGCGGCGGGTTTGGAAAAGTGGAGATGTTGCCCATAGCATCCAATCAGATTCTAGCTGACATTCTCTAGTATGTAATAGGAAAGTGAGAGCTAGAATCTGATTGGTTGCCATGGGTCAACATCTCCACATTTTTCAAACCCACAGCTTAGTAAATCTGGCCCATAGTGAATAAGGCCGAGTTCAAAAATCTGTTTGCTAAAAGTACACAATCATACTTGCTGAAGTTGCAAGGTAACGCCCGTGACACTCCCCTCACACGGACGGGGCGAATTACAAGTGCCTCGACCACCTTTATCTTCAAGTGCGCATTTCCGAGTGTATAATACTTCCGTACGTGCGTATCTAACTAACCGCACCCTCAAACGGTCCTTTAAATGCCCTCCCCACCACCCACTTTCACGTATCTGTCTCCGGACAGATTTCAACACGGATCTTGCGCCTGACTAATTATAACCACGCCCCTCCATACGGATCTTCCCACGTGCGATTCACAAGTCCATGCCTAATGGACTTCCGTGCGTAATATCAACGTAGATATCGTAAATTGAGTTACTACGCATGCGCCCGGAACTTCCCACAAAAACGGATGTCTGTATACGGCCCTAATAGTGTTAATGTTAGGGCTAATAGGGTATAAAACAGTCACACGGCAGAAAGTGTCTGGGGCCCGTCTTTGAAGGCTCAGGGCCCGATGCAGATCCGCACACAGTGTGCACGCTGCAGATACGTTGGAAAAAGTGGGAGGGGCTGAGTGCGATACAACGCTGCCTATGGATCGATTACTGCACAGTGTAACGCTGACTGTAAATGGAGGCCATGATTAATGTGACGCCTCTGTCTAAATGTAAATGGCACCAAATGAATGGAAAGAATATTTAACATTTTTCATAAAAACATAAAACATGTATTTTGTTCTTACTGGATGTATGAATGATGTGACGCAGGCCCAATACTTCTCCAGGGATTCCTTTGTAATGCCTTCGCAGTGTCACATCCTAACACAAGGGTCTGAATTAGGTCTCAAAAGTCACCCCTTGTACTCAGACACGACCTGGGGCTGCTGCAAATGCTTTGACGTAAACAGTCTTTTCTTTTCCGCCTCTGGATTGGTTGCACTTGCTTTGGCCACGCCCCTTAATGTACATTGGCTATGTCCCTCCACCCCTCAACACGCCCCTCAGAACGCAAGCTCGAGATCTGAATCAGCCGCCACTGAGCTTTCCACAGTTCTGAGCATGTGTAGTAGAAACGCCACATCAGCTGACAGAGGCTCGCCGCTGGATCGGGCCCTTGGTGGGTCGTCCTTTGTCTATCAGTGACCTAGACAGTCCAGCGGGTGATGTCTGCACCAGGTAACAAAGTGTCTGTGGAACTTATGTCAGCATGTTGGCATGTACGATAAAGGTTGTTGATATACACAGTAAGTGGCTATTAGTCATTCATGGTGAATGTGTGTCTGGAATTCTCAGGCACATTTCCTGCTTATTTACTGAATCCTGAAGCTGAGCAAACATTGCAAACACAGCCGCGTAATATTCCTGCATAACTGAGGGATATGATGCAAGATGTAGATGGTATCTTAGATCTTGAGAATCAGTTCTTCATCTTCGGGGCATTGCATTAGGGTGATGCAGGTGACTCATTCCCCCCTCTCTGTGAGTCTCTAATACTATTAGTAAAAAGCCCAAAGTTTGTAATCCTGTGAAGCACTAACTTACTACAAACATCTATCTATTACGATATATCAGGGTTGCCGACTATTCCCGAAAGACTCATGAAATTCGGGCAGTTCTCCTCATGTCCCGGGAGAGACAACAAATCTGCCACATAAGAGGCAGGAGGGCCTCTGTTAATAGTAATCGATGGGGGGTGGGGCTTGATGACGTGATTTTCATCAGCAAGCCCCGCCCACCCCCGGAACACTATGAATTAAGGTAGTACTGGAAAGGGGGCGGGGCATAAAGATGCAGTTTGTATAAATTGTTATCAAGCCCCACCCCCACGTCGGCCTCTTGCTCTTCCGGAGGGAAGATTTCAAAAGTCATGTTTATATATATATATATATATATATATATATATATATGAGGTAGTGTGAGGCCGGGATCATCATGGAACATGGATATTTGGGGCAGTATGGCAGCTTTGTATGTTGGGTGAGGGACGTGAAACAGCAGGGTGAGAGGCCTTGTATTGCCCCCATGTCCTAGGTCATGATACCATAACAAGGCGTGTTAAGGATTTATAGTGATTTATCGCTGCGGAGAATGTGTGTAGAGTAAGGAGCACCCTGAGCCGAGGCTGTTGTGTTACCTCCATCGTGCACCCAGCGTTCCTGCTCCTGTGGATATGACAGACTGAAATCATGTGAATATCTGATGTATAGACACAGAGACCAGAAATAATGACCCGGAGAGAGGAGGAGGAGAGCGGAGATATTTATTGGCACTTATAAACAGAGTGCATTATTATACACAGTATTATGTTACAAAGCTAAACAGCGCTGTCCAGACACATAAATACCATTATCTACAAAACGTCCAAACACAAATCCGATTATGTCATAGATTGTCACACAACTGCTATATGCTTCAAGAGGGTGAAAAGATATAAAGAAAACCTATAAAAGCCGAGTCATAAAGCGCCAATCCTCACGCAGAGGGGAGAACGGGGCTTTGCTGAGGGGTGACTGAGAGGAGGTAATAACCATCCGCAGAGACACTGCTCGCCGCGCATGGAAACACATAACAGACTCCAGACCCACGAACGTCCAGACCAAGCAAGCGATGGGTGTGACCGTGTGCTGGATGGAGGTGAGAGCGCACTGAAGGCATATGGAGTGTGAGCTTCAGGGGAGTGAGTGTGTGCTCAGAATTGAGTGTGCACAATAATTAAAAGTCAGAAACATTTTTATGAACTTTCTTGAACTAATAAAACTACAAATAAAAATATATTAAACCAAAAAGCGTTTTTTTTTTCATCCATAAATATGACACATGATCCCAGCTTAAGGTGACGGGCGTTACAAGCGCAATTCTTAACCGGCTTTGTGCAGAACAGACAATAGGAAATAAAACTGTTCCATCCAATACTTTCAGATATTTAGGCTGAATTATTTTCCCTTACAATCAAGGCAGAAGCTTGATTTGGACCCCATAGCAAGGAGGTGGGGACGGGGCCAGGAGGGACAGGGTGAAGAGCTGGGCGGGACCACTACCTGATAGATGCTGCCAGGGGCTGACAGCTTAAAAATGCGCTTAGCGCTCCATGTTCCCCATCTGGATGGATGTGAATGGCGAGCCAGGCAGGAATGGGGACGGGACAGGACCTCTGCCTGTGCTCAGCGCTCCATGTATATTATATCTGTATAGGAGCTCAGCTCATACATGGAGGGCTGAGCCCTGGTTTAAGCTTTCAGCCTCTGACAGCTTGGTTAGAGTACGGGGAGCGGCTGCTACAGACTCCTCCGGGCCCCTTGTTCACCCTGTAGTTACACCCCTGTCTAAAGTATATTACAAGTTACCCTTTACCTGATATCTCAGCATATTGTTTTCAGACCCTTAAACTTCCGACCTCCAACACCAAGATTTTAAAACTTCCAATCTGTTCACACTTAAAATGCCGGAACACTCTGCCCTACAAACCTCACCAATACTCTTCATTAACATAATAAATCCCTCCCACTGGAAAACACCAGACGCCCCCTGTGGCGAGGTTTCGGAAGTGTGTAGAGCCTGGATCGGGTGTTTATAGGAGGATCTACACGACAGACCTCAGTTGGACAAGAGAGACCAAGGACCGTCACAGTCCTGAGACATTTCCAAATCTAGCCCAAACTTATTATTTGACAATTAAAAGAAACTAACAGAGAACATTGCAAAACTAATCCCATGACAGGACATGTCCAGGTGTGTGGCTGAACCCCATGTTATCTTCTCCTCACACATCATACATGACAGGACATGTCCAGGTGTGTGGCTGAACCCTATGTTATCCTCTCCTCACACATCATACATGACAGGACATGTCCAGGTGTATGGCTGAACCCCATGTTATCTTCTCCTCACACATCATACATGACAGGACATGTCCAGGTGTGTGGCTGAACCCCATGTTATCCTCTCCTCACACATCATCCCATGACAGGACATGTCCAGGTGTATGACTGAACCCTATGTTACCCTCTCCTCACACATCATACATGACAGGACATGTCCAGGTGTATGGCTGAACCCCATGTTATTCTCTCCTCACACATCATCCCATGACAGGACATGTCCAGGTGTGTGGCTGAACCCCATGTTATCCTCTCCTCACACATCATCCCATGACAGGACATGTCCAGGTGTGTGGCTGAACCTTATGTCTTCTTTAAGCATCTTGAACCTCT
>WWET01001126.1:236451-247303 GCA_011038615.1 Limnodynastes dumerilii | reverse complement strand
CAATTTTACGTTAGTCCAAATTACGTGTGAAATACGTGAAGTAGGGGGGGGGTTGTATTTAAAGTGTACAGTATGGGCGTGCTTAGCTGCGTAAATTCGTTCAGCCCATACGTACGTGTGCGTATGACTGTGGTTACGTTGGAAAAAGTTAAGGTAGGGTTTGGAAAGCGTATCTTGACAAAATACGTCCGTGCAAGGGGTGTGCCGAGGGGAGTGTAGCGAACTTACGTGCACGAAAATACGCTCCGCGAATAAACGTACGGCAAACGTAGTTATGGATCTACCCCAATATCTATTAAAAAATATAACCAGAATGTTAAAATATAAATATATCTCTATGAAATATGAGTTTATAAAGTTATTTAACGCAACACTTTATAGAAACATATGGGGAGAATCTGATACATTTCCCTTAAATCTACTATAATATTGACCAATATTGTTTCCATACATTTCATACATTTTGTATGTTTCTAGAAAAGAATTACATAAAAAACTCATTGAATCATATATACATACACTGCATCAATCAGTACTCCATCTAAAATGACCCTCACCCATCCCCACCCCCTAGCAGCAACCTCCCCTTTCTTCCACCCTCCGGAAAGGAAGCGTTGTCTGACATAATTTTACAGGGGTTTGCTGATAGAAGACATGGCTCCTGTAATGGCACTGTCCCTGAAAAGTCCAACAGTGACAGATAACCCTAACATTAACCATATCCTACCCAAAACCTAACCTTAACCCTCTCCTCTCCACAGTCTAAATCTCTCCTCCCCTAACACTAACCATCCTTGTACCACAGCCTGGCTGTGGGCAGAGCCGGTGCTAGGGTGTTCGGCGCCTCCCTGCGAACTTTAATTTTGCGCCCTTCCGTTTAACAATTTGAAATTGACACCAGTGACCTTGCTAGATTATAGTAAGCTTCACCATACAACACAATTGTAACCACAATAAAACAACACAAATCATAGTCACCTATACAAAAGTGTCCTAGTCTCCACTATACATATTTATATCACCCATCCTGTCTCTCCAGCACCCAGTATCCCCATCATGTGTATCCAGCTCCCAGCACCCACCATCATGTGTGTTCAGCACCCAGTATCTGCCATCATGTCTCTCCAGCTCCCAGTATCCCCCATCATGTGTATCCAGCACCTATTATTCCCCATCATGTGTATCCAGCACCCAGTACCCCTCACGATGTGTATCCTGCACCCCCCATCATGTGTATCCAGCACCCCCCATCATGTGCATCCAGTACCCAGTTTGCCCCGTTTAAAAAAACCATCACCATGCCAGAAAATAAAATGCACTTACTTATATTACTTATATGCACTTACTTATATTGCAGCACCGGCGCTCTCCTTCCGTCCTCGCTCCTCTCTGCTGACTCCTCACTAAACGTCGGGCGTGAGAGCACCGGCGCCGCAATATAAGTAAGTGCATTTTTTTATTTTTTTATTCTGCCAACAGGACCAGCGGCAGCAGGTGATCATGGTGGGAGGGAAGAGCCTTTCTGGCATGACGCCCTCCCGCCACGCTTACCCCGCTTACCGGGTTCCGTCGGCCCTGGCACTACGAGAGAGCAGGCAAAATCTCCCAAATTTGGTCTTGGTGACATGATTTAATGCAGATCACTGCCTGAAGTCCCGCCCCCTGTTTATGTATGCAGTTATCCATAGGATAGGGGCTTGATGATGTAACTTGTGTCATCAAGGTCTGGCAAATCCAGGGGCGGATTGGGAACTTAAAGTGGCCCTGGAAAAAAATCAGCAAGCAGCCACATGTGGGTTTGATCAACTATTGGTGGGGGGTCAAAAAATATGTAAACTGGATAAGTATAACATAAAGAACCTTAATAAAAGCAGTGTAATATATATTATATGGGTTATGTATCGCCAGTTAAGTACAAGAAGAAGTGTTATGTTAAAGAGTTACAAGCAAATACAGTATCTACTGACTAGTATTTCACAACCCAGTAAAGAGATGTTTAGTGAACTCTGCAATGCAGGCAGGTAGTGACCACCACCCAAAACATACAACATCCTAGTGACCACCACTCAATACATACAGCCTCCTAGTGACTACCACCCAATACATACAGCATCCTAGTGACCACCACTCAATACATACAGCCTCCTAGTGACTACCACCCAATACATAGAGCATCCTAGTGACCAGCACCCAATACATACAGCATCCTAGTGACTACAATCCAATACATACAGCATACTAGTGACCACCACTCAATATATATAGCATAGTAGTGACCACCATGCAATACATACAACCTAATGATCACCTATGACAGTCAACATCTTAGGTTTCTTCAGATAAAAAAGGGCCGGTGGGGAAATTCCCTGTAAGTCCTATAGCCAATCCGTCCCTGGGCCCATCACTAGTAACTCTATAGATTTTAGCATCATCCCCACCCCTATACCGCCATGTTCTACTCTACTCTGAGATCTCCCGGAAGGAACAAATAATAGTTTGGCAACTGTGCTTAATAAGAAAAAAACTTGGTTAAAAATAAATAAACAAACTTACATTACCACTGGTCCATCAGACTCGAGGTGTGGAGGAAAAGGTCCTCAGCGCTGTAGCCAGCAGGGGTGAAATGGCACACTGACAAGAGTAAATTTCTCTCTTACAGTGTGTCATTGAATCGCCAAGCTCCATGTGGTGAATGTGGCCGACGCTGTTCTTTACCAACACTCTCTGTCACATGACATACTGCCAGTGAAGAACAGCCTAAACTCAACATAACACACAGTATTCCATTTCCTCCCCAAAAGCCTATTGGCCGATCCGGCCCTGCATTCGAGTGATACTTTTTTTTGTTCAGTGCAAAAATGAAATTATATCATGCAGATACCAACCCACAAGCAGAAGCCTCAGCTGCTGGGAGTGGCCCACTTCTAAAGGAATGCCATTCGCTCCAGAACCACTTGCCAGCACTTAATGTCATAATTGTTGCACTTTCTGCGCTTGCAAGGCCTCACGTGAACACCCAGCTATTTGATGTAAAATATTAACTGCAGGTAATTGAACACATGGTGTTGAAACACAAAGCACAGATAAGACAGCTTTGTAATCGGAAACCTAGAATTCAGAGCATCTGTTCTCTGTTGTACCATGTCCAAATTGGCAGGAGGAAGCACACAGAGTATGTGCTAATGTTGGCATGCAGGGTTTAGATACCTCTGGAATGCTGACCACTTTCAAAATTAAACCTTTTAATGCCGGGCACTTAAGCCAAAGATTGGTATCACTGATCATCTCATCTACAGCAGAAGGAGGATCAGACTTGAATTCCGTCTTGTCGTCTGTGGACACTACTTAGCCATTTCCAATAGGATTATTCTTTGTATGAAACCCAACCCAGGGAGGTTATTAGCAAAGTCTATGGCATAGGCACAGTGACCACGGTTTGGCTCAAGGAATGGTGTGATGGATCATTTCATTTTCAAGAAACCAATACCCAATAATTTATTAATGGCTGAGATAAAGAACGTTTAAACTTTCCTTGTAAAGAGTCTTTTACCTACTGAAAATGAGCCATAAAAAATCATCCTCCTTCCCAGCCACCACGTAGATGTTACACGTCCTTCCACAGGCCAGGGTCGCTCCTATGAGTGGGGGTTGGGGGGTGCAGGGCAAGGCTCCCCCCCCCAATTTGGTTGCAGTAGTAGTAGGAATAAGCTAGAGACACTATCCGATATTTGTTCTGCTAAGCTCCGCCCCTATTGCTCCTTGGTAGCATCTATAGTGCCGGGGTATGCTACTAATATAGTGTAGCAGGTAGCTGCGGTACTGAAAGTGAAGCTGGCAGTGGGGGGGTGGGATTGAGGCCGAGTGCCCCGGTTAAATCCCCCTAGGGGCAGCTCTGCCTCAGACTGTCCTTGCTCTTGAGTTTTTGGGTGGAAACCATGTACTGATGTTAGGGTCATAGGAGCGGATCTAAACCTCTGCTACCGCCGCATTTGGGGCTCTGCGCGCAGTGGCAGCAGAGAACCAAAGCCAGATCCTCTAAACTGCCGTGCGGTCTATTGGGAAGCCATTTCCCCTTGCATGTAAGGGAGCCCTGATAGCAGGACCCTACTTTATGCTTCTCAGAGTACGCTCTGTACCAATGGGGGGGGGGAGTCGTCATGCCCCACCGTATAATGGCTGCCTTTGTGTAATTGAGAATCGTTCTTAGTGCGGTGCAATGCTTAACCGCCATTAAGCGCTTAATGCGATCGCATTCGAATGTGTCAGCTCTGCATCCGGTGTCATGAATATCTGTAAAAGTGGGGTACAAGAAATACACCGGGGTTGCTGACTCTCCCGGAATGTCCGGGAAACTCCCGAAATGTCCGTGAGACTCCCGAAATTCGGGCAAATCTCCCGCAAGGGACTTGAGGCCTGTGGTTTCATGGAAACCACAGCCTCAAGTCCTGGCCCCCTGCCTGGCAACACTAGTATCTTAGTGTTGCTAGGGACAGGGAAAGACTTGTTAATGCAAATTGCACCATCAAGCCCCACCCCCTATAAAAATGGGTAAGTATTAGTCAAGAGGCGGGGCTTAATGGTGCGATTTGCATAAATTGCATCATTAAGTCCCGCCCCCTGCATGCATCTATAGCTTCCCTCCAGGATCTCCTGGAGGGAAGCTGTTAAAAGTCGCCAACCCTGACATATACTGAGATCCTTCCAAAATGATATGCATGATCAGGGTCACCCCAACGAGTAGGGGGCTCAGGGCAAAGGGATGCCCCCAATTCAGGAATCGGGACATGCACAGATTGGCCACCACTCTGCGCAGAACAAAATCTGACCTGCACTGCACTATATTAGTAGCGTGCCGCGGGTCTGTAGATGCTGCCGTGGAGTAGTAGCGGTGGGGATCAACCAGAGCTACCATCCATTAGGACAGGTGGCCGCGGCTCTGAAAGTTAAGCTGACAGGAGGGCCCTTCCCCCGGGCCGAGTGCCCTGGTTCAAACCCCTTAGGGGCAGCTCTGTGCATGATTTCTAATAGATTTAAAATCCAATAATAATAATAATGTTTATGTAATATGCGAAAATCATATCTTGGAGATAGTCTCCCTTAAAAAAAAAACATGTCCCAACATTATTGTAACCTTCATAAATCTGTCAGTCTTCAGCTGGCTATGAATCAAGAGAGCAAAATCCTGGCACAAGCCTCAGAGTTTTCAGAGCTCCAGGCTACAAAGACCTAATTTAAGGAGTAGATGTTTCTGTGAGACCAGACACACATGAGATGGAAAGCCAGGCCTTTCGTTTGTTATGTGTAAGTAAGAAACCTCCCCAGGTGGAGGTGCTGAGAGATGGCCGGCAGGTGGGATCTCGTTCCTGTAGCTGAGGTGAAGGAGGGAGTCAGGCATTAAATGTACCTTATGGCCCAGAATGTTACATACTGATAGTTTTTTTGTGTGATTTTATAAGAAATAAAGAATAACAACAAATAAAAGCAGCAAAGACTCAATGTTTTCCATACTCTTAAGTCGTACCGGCACCTCTTCATCTGCACACCCTCATCTGCCCCATCTCAAATGCACCATTTCCCCTTCACCTCCTCACCTACCCTATTTTCCCTGCACCTCCTCACCTGCCCTATTTCCCCTGCACCTCCTCCCCGTATCCCCTCAAATACACCTAATGACCTGCATCCCATCACCTGCATATCCTCACATGCCCCATTTTACTTGCACCCCCTTCAACTGCACCTCATAACCCGCATTCCCCAACCTGCATCTCCCCACCTACCCCATATAACCTGATCCTCCACAATTACACCACATCAACTGCTCCTAATTACCTGTACCCCTTCAACAACACCTTATCACCTGCATCCTCTCACCTACGCATTCTTTCCTGCACCATTCCACCTGAAAGTCCTTACCTGCCCCATTTCACCACACCTGCACCATATCACCTGCTCCAACAGACCTGCCGTGTCTCACCAGCATGCCCTCATCCAGCCCATATCACTTCCCCTCCTCACCTGTACCTGATCACCTGCATTCACTCACCTGCACCACCACACCTGCCCTGCCTCAACTGCATCTACTCATCGAGCCCATATCACTTCCCCTCCTCACCTGCAATCATCTCACCTGCACCACCACACCTGCCCTCTCTCACCTACACGCACTCATCTGTTCCATGTCACCTCCCTAATCCCCTGCACCACCTTATATACACTAAAGAATGGTATAAAATGAATTCTATAAGCGCTGAATTCCACAATGGAAAGTATCAATGTTAAAATAATCAATAAATAAAAGTAAAAAATAGTCCAACAATAAGTCCTGATGAAGTAGATTTGAAGTCTTTGTAATGTCACCTTTCCCCCATGGGGGGATGAAGAAAGGGAAAAATAAAGATACAAAAACAATTTATTAATACAAATCCACAATTATACAAACATAATAAAGGGAACAGGAGTTCATACCAGGGGATGTTAAGGCGCAGGAGGAGATACAGCCCGTATCTTGATGTTAAGTGGTACCGATATTACAAATCCACAAATATAAAAACATAAAAAAGGGAACAGGAGTTCATACCAGGGGATGTTAAGGCGCAGGAGGAGAGTGGGGCTGTATCTTGATGTTAAGTGGTACCGAAAAGATCAGCTGTCACAAGTCCGTCACTGCAATCCTTGGAATGGCTCCTAATTCCTGCTACCGCCGGCTGACGCGTTTCAGGCCTAACTAGGTCCTTTCTCAAAGTCTGTGCCTATTTTCTACCTTATATACACTACCCACCTTACCTGCACTACCTAACCTGTCCCATTTCACCTGCAACCCCTTCTAAGCACTACCGACCTTACCTGCACCTCCTCACATACACACCCTACCTTACTTGTGCCTCCTCACCTTACTTGTACCTTTCATACACGTCCATCCCTACACCACCTCCTCATTCCATAGTGGGCAATAAGTCACTGCTGCTCTAGATCATACATTAGAGACTTCCTAAGAGTTCCCACAAGTTCCAGCAAACTGATGGCAAACGGGCACCAAATGACCATACTTGGTGAACGACATATTGGTCACATAAACAACTGAGCAGGTTATATGGTGACCTTAAGGTTGGTTTAGCTGTGGCACAAAGCCATTTTTGGATTCTTATAAGATGAATAAATGGGACGTTAGACATAAATGTATTCTTCCTGTTTGTATTCATGAGTTGAAATTCTGAATAAGACACAGGAGAAAATGTCAGATGTTACCTGTACTTTCCAGTGTAAAAATATTTCTGGCCTGTTAACCTGTCAAAACATTTTAGCCTGTTCAGGCCAAGACTTGTCCGCCCTCCTCGAGCGCTGAGCTGATTTCCAGATAGAATTTCAGAGCTTTACAACCCCTCTTACCATCTTTTTAGGGACACATTTCAGTAACTTAGATGTCTATGGAGTCACGCTTACATCGGGCTCATGCTGTCTTCTCAGTCTTGAGCTAATACTGGGAATTATTACAATACAGATGTCACTGCGCGGAAATAAGAAAAGTGACTGGACGGCTTGATGCACACGGCAATAAACTCTTTAGGAAAGTGCTAAGCGGACGTACCCGCACCTACTGACTTGTACCCACTGACCCGCACATCCTCAACTGCCTCATCTCAAATGTACCACTTCACCTGCACCCAATCACAAGCCTATTTCGCCCTCGCACCCAATCACCTGTCCCATTCACCTGCAACCCCTCACCTGCATCCAATCACTTGCCCCTTCTCCCCTGCACCCGATCACCTGCACCCTCTCACCTATACCCAATCACCTGCACCCCGTCACCTGTACCCAATCACCTGCGCCTTCTCACCTGTACCCAATCACCTGCAACCCCTCACTTGCACCCCCTCACCTGCATCCAATCACCCATACATTCTCACCTGCCCCATTTCTCTTGCACCTCGTCATCTGCACATGCTCACCTGCCCCCTTTAACTTGTAAACCCTCATCTGCACCTCCTGACCTTCATGTCCACAACTGCCCCATTTATCTTTACCCCCTCACCTGCATCCAATCACCCGCATCTTCTCATCTGCCCAATTTCACCAGCACCCCCTCACCCGCACCTCCTCACCTTCATCTCCACAACTGCCCCATTTATCTTTACCCCCTCACCTGCAGCTCCCTACCTTCACTTGTACCATCACACCTACCCCATCTGACCAGCACACCTTCATCTGCCCCATGTCACCTAATCCTCTCACCTGCACCTCCTCACATGTACCCCCTAAGCTGTCCCATTTCGCCTGCATCTCCTTACATACACTACCTAACTTTTACCTGCACCCCCTTCATCTACACCACCTTACATACACTACCTACCTAACCTGCACCACCTTACATACACTACCTGCCTAACCTGCACCACCTTATATACACTACCTGCCTAACCTGCACCACCTTATATACACTACCTGCCTAACCTGCACCACCGTATATACACTACCTACCTAACCTGCACAACCTTATATACACTACCTGCCTAACCTGCACCACCTTATATACACTACCTTCCTAACCTGCACCACCTTATGCACACTACTTGCCTAACCTGTATCTCTTCACCTGCACCCTCTTACATACGCCACCTTACCTGTGTCTTCCCAGCTTTCCCTATATATGAGTTCTGGGCACTGTTTATAGAATGAACCCTCTCTAACCTTCCAGCCTCTGATGGGTTCTCTGTGGGCACAGGCTGGGCCACTGCCATGGGCCTTCCCTGTGCTCCATGCCCCACAGCAGCTGCACCCTCTGCTCCCTTGGTAGTACAGTACGGGCTCGATCATCTCCTGCATCTTCTTCTTTCAGACGTTTGTTTTGTGATATTCTTTGTCTGAACATGGCATCCCTCATTTCCCTTTATGTCTCGCTGTGTCTGATGGCTGCTTTGAAATCACTATTCAGCCGGGACATCAAGGCTCAGGCGTGATCCGCTCCTTAGTTGTGTCTCTTGAAGGCACACTACAATGCACTTGTTTTGGAATTCCAATAACATGCCCCCTATGTAATCCACACCTGCTGAATGGGGGTCCCTGTCCTATTTCTCTGTTCCTGTTTAGATTTTTGGTTTTATTGAAGCGGTTTCTTAATGCGAATATTTCTATAGAACTGAGAGATCTAAAGATATAATAATCTCTTTAATGTGGTTAATGTGTTCAAAACAGATCAGAAAACTTTAGATGTCAGTGTTATCTACCCCATCCTCCCATCCCCGTTATATTATCAACCATTATCCCCTCCTGAAAAGGTTAAAAGCATCTTGTGAACTTTTGTACAGTCAAAAGGTCAGGTTTAAAAGAATAAAGTTATAATAAAATATTGAGTGATAAAATGTTTTTTGGGATGATCTTGCGAATAGTATTATTATTATCATCGTTTATTTACAAAATACAACAATAAATTATATTACAGATATACAGGGTAGGGATGGACAGCATAGTACATAATAAAATATAATATAAGTATAAAAAAAAAATCACAAAAATACAATAAAGTGAAGCAAGCACAGACAGGAAGGCAAAATGCGAGGTGTGAAGCTTGGCAGATCAGGGAGGAGGGGATAGAGTGCAGTGAGAGGCTGAGAGGGAGCCACCAGATGGGGACAGGGTAAAGGGTGGCAGAGGGGGACAAGAGGATACGAAGTGATGGGGGAGTGGTGAAGGAGGGAACAACACTAGGATGGAGGGCCCTGCTCACATGAGCTAACACACTAAGTGGGAGGGGTGAACTTACAGAAGACATAAGGAGGGTGGTGGCTGGTGTGAGCGGAGGAGAGGGGGAAGGAAGAAGAAGAAGAAGGTATAGACTCTTGTTGCTCTTATGACTGGATCTAACTATGTTTCCACACTGTTCTGTTCAATCATATCTAATTATTCACACTGGGAATGCTCAGAGGTGCATGAGAATCCAATTAATTGGAAAGAATTTTTAACCCGGTCAGATTTAAGAGTTCCAACAGAAGGGTGGAGCCATGTTCACAAGTGGGCGTTCCCTCTTAGTCAGTTTACATGGGTGTGGTATGTGAGTCATAATGTCATTTGATCGATATTTATACACTCGACATCATTAGTTCCACAGTGTATGAAAGCTGATACAAATAAAACCTGACAACACTATGGTTATAGTATTATTATATCAACCTTAGCGTTGCCAGCACTTAAAAACGTTACACTAACACTAATCACTGCCGCAGCCTAACCTTAACAGCCACCTAACCCTAGCCTAGCCCTAACTGCAGCCTAACCCTAAACCTATGCTAATCTTAACTACAGCCTAACCCTAACCACAGCCATAGTCTAACCTTAGCCTAACCCTAACTGCAGCCTAACATTAACCCTAACTGCAGCCCTTGAATATACGCACTTTTACCGATTTCCGCTTTTCAAACCCTACCTTAACTTTTGGCCACGTAATCACTATCGTCCGCACACGGATGGGCAACGCGGACTTACGCAGCTAAGCATGCCCATACTGGACTGTACACTTTAAATGAAAACACCTGCCTACATTGCGTAATTTAAACGTACTTGTGTCTAACGGAAAATTGGCCACACGTACGAATTTACACAACTAATACGTGAATGGCTAATACGCTCAGAGGGCTGGATCCTGACCTTGTTAAGCGCATGAACGTAGTTACTCAAGGGCTAAACCATGTTGATTTCAGGGGAGTCATATTTCATCTGTTGCAAACAGTATTAGAGTTGAGAGGTGATGTTTCCTATCCCAAGTCTAAATAACAGTGTGATAGTAACGCTGGTCAGTATCTGTGTGCAGTAAGCAATTCAAAGATATATCCCTGCATGCAAAGAATACAAGTAACTT
>WWET01001126.1:217774-232190 GCA_011038615.1 Limnodynastes dumerilii | reverse complement strand
TCATGGGTTCCCCTCCCCCCCCCCTCTGCATTCTCATCAGTTAACCATTGTTTTTGTCTAGCAGTCAGTGCTGGGATTGAAGGGGTTAATCCTGGCCTCCAACAAGAAATTGCTGACATTTTTATTGGGTAAGTGGTTAAATGCCTCTCTTGTCACAGATTTTGTAGTCATAACAATCCCAGACATGATTCACGGAATTTTGTTTTCTTTTCAAAATATTGTAGAGAAGAAATACCTGTAATCAGACGAGATAGCGCTGTGATGGACAGGACGATAAAGATGTGACAGAGAAATGCTATTGGCCACTGGGGGTCAGTGTAGCAGACTGTGGGCGGCTAGTCACAGAGAGACAACGGGATGGAGGTGATGCTGCGGTAATCTTATTTTTGACACTGATACAGCGGCAGCTTAATCGCGGCTGTATCAGTGCTGACAGTTTGCAAATAAAGAATATTTTTTATGGGGAACGGTGGTGAATGTTCCTATTTCGACAAGGCGCCTGTTCGCAATGACGAACTGTACTCTCGCCTACGGCCTGCGGGAAAAGGACGTTTAAGGTTAGGCTACTAGAAGGGGAATGTTAGGGTTAGACTATGGAGGGAGGATGGTTAACGTTAGGCTTCTATATGGGGATGGTTAGGGTTAGGCTGCAGAGAGGAGAAGGTTTATGTTAGGCTGTTAGAAGGGGAGGGTTAAGGTTAGGCTGCGAAAAAGGGAAGCATTAATGCTAGACTGTTAGAAGGAGATGGTTAGGGTAAGGCTGTGCAGAAGGGAGGGCTAATGTTAGACTGTTGGAAAGGGGTGGTTAGGGTTAGGTTGCGAAGAGGGGAGGGTTATTGTCAGGCTGTAAGAAGCGGATGGTTAGGGTTAGGTTGCAGAGATAGAAGGGTTAAGGTTAGGCTGTTAGAAAAGGAGGGTTATGGGAAAATACTACCCATTGCCATTGGATGTGATCTGACGCAAATCCGATCATCTTAGCAATGAACCGCATTCGAGACAAGCATAACATTCTGTCATTTCTGATGGCACATATATGAATGCAATTCTGAAGATGGAAAACAAAATAAACGATCAGTAAGTGCTTCTACTTCTAGTGCCCATGCTCAGAAATGAAGTTCATATAACTAAGTGCCATCCAAACCTTAGCGTAAAGGGCAGCGCACAGGTTCATGTCTACGTTCACGGTGTATCCTAGTGATAGCCAAATGCGTTGTAATGACTTCAACTGGGAGCATCATTCAGAACACGTTAGAAATATTATCTGATTACATGGAAATAACATTATTATAGTAACGCATGCTTAGAATATAGGGCTTAGGAGCAAAATCAGCTATGTGTATTGAAGCTGACTGTACGTCAATGCGTTATCAGCCATAATCTCATACTCGTATCTCATACTTGTGTTTCACAGTGCTGAGGTCATGAGTTTGATTCCCGGACTAGGCCTTATCTGTGTGGAGTTTGTATGTTCTCCCTGTGTCTGAGTGGGTTTCCTCCGGGTGCTCCGGTTTCCACCCACACTCCAAAAAACATACTGGTAGGTAAATTAGATGCTTAAAATAAGAGAGGAAAGTTACTCCTACTAATGTTGGTCATTATCTAAGTTAGGGTTGTCAACTCTCCCGGAAAATCCAGGAGACTCCCGAAATTCAGTCAATATGCGTCATCAAGCCACACCCCAATCCCTAGTAAACCTAAACAGGAGGTAATTGTTAGTCAGGAGGGGTGGCTTAATGACATGATTTGCATAAATCACATCATTAAGCCCTGCCCCCTGCAGCCATCTATGCAATCTCCAGAAGGGAAGCTATTAAAAGTCGGCAACCCTGATCTTTGTGCAGCAATTCAAAGATATATCCCTGCATGCAAAGAAAACAATTTACTTGACTACCCCACAGATTCTCTTTGAGAGCATCCGTCTTCCTGTTCCCAAACCATTCACAGGCTTAAAACAAAAAAAAAAACATAGTTGGACGCCAAGCTCTGGATCAGGTTCTTTGTGTGGAATAAGCTGTATCAACCAGACTTTACCTGCATGCAAAAAAAATTAAATTGCGCCACTCACATCGCAACAAGAGTCCGGAAGACTGCTTGCGCAAGTCGGTGATTTGCTGGCAAGTCAGTCTCAAGATCTGTCATTTTATGTCCAATAATAAGCACAGCTCAATGGTATGATTGTCCTTGTCATCATTCTCCTATTTACATAAGAATGCAGTACTCCAAATAGTCAAAATAAAGCCATAACTGAACATATTATATCTCTTTCACACCCTCCACAGTCTACACACTAAAAAAGCCATCGGATCCTCCATACAGAGCTCTCTAGTTTTATTTGGCAGAGTAACAGACCACGCAGTAACCAATCCATCCTTACCCGGTCTTTAGCTACCAGGGGCTTAACTTTCCCCAGCATTCTAAGATACTATTATGTGGCCCAATTTAGCCATCTTGGCTCTCTCTCTCTCTCTCTCTCTGGCAACATCAAATACTGAGTAGGTGTTGTAAAAGAAAAAACCCTAAACAGTATTGAAAACATCCCTTGGATTTATAAATCCTTAAGGAATATCTTTCTTTTCTATCATCTATGGATGTGGGTCGCCAATATTTCAGTAGGGCTGTTCTCTCCCAGCCAGTATCGAACTGCTTGGAATATCTATTGCTTATGCCTCAATGAGGCACAGCAATCGATCTCTGGAGCATGGTGCTCTGATAGGTAAATCTAAAAACGAACCCCAACGCTTCCCGTAATTCTGACTCTAACCCTCCCTTCACCCTAGCCTGACCTTAATACTCCCTTCCCTATAAGCCTAACCCTAATATCCCCCCTTCCCTGCAGCCTGACCCTAACCCTCAACTTCTATACTCTAACCCTCCTTTCCTAATAGCCTTACCCTAACCCCCCTAACACTAAAAGTCACTGGAGAGGTTACTCACCTCTCCGGAGCTGTTAGCGGCGGGTCTGGCAAAAATGAATGGGTGAGTGCGCCGATCGGCATACTCACCCATTTATTTAAATAAAATAAAATCTAAAATGGCTGCCATTTGAAATAGAGACAGACGAAAGTTCCCTTTTGGCAGTCTTTATTTCTAAAAGCAGCCCATCGGAGCGGGGACTCCCACCAATCATCTATATACTCCTTCATGGACTGAGTACATCTATTTTTTCCCCTCATTTCTGTGTGTTTAGATTTCATTCGTTTTTATGTTCCAACATGGGGGTGGTTTGTGATGGAAAGTGGGCTTAACTTGGTATTACAAAGGCCACTCTCTGCGTACCCATCTAAACTTCCGAACTGCCCCCCCATATTCGGTTGTCGCAAGTCAAGAAAAAAAAAAAAAACTTAAGATAGGCGGAAGTCCATTGGTGTAAGGAGAGAGAGTGGTTAGCAGGGCAATTGCCCCACGTATCCGATAATCGCAAATCACACGCATACAAATTGGAAGTCTGGATCTGGTTCTAGGTCTTATGACCCCTTGCTTTTCTATCTCACCTTAGACATCATATAATCTAGAGAGTTGACTTGTATATAACACCTTTTATAGTTTTTTGGATTTAAGCCCTCAACACGACATCTGCAAATATATAGGAACATAGTTGATGAGGTTGAAAAAAAGACACCAGTCCATCAGGTTCAACCTATTATGGATCTCATGTGATCCCTATCTTTATAATTGAATTTGATCCAGATGAAGCAACCTCCAATCTGTTGCAATCAGAAAAAAGTCCCAGCTGACCCAAGATGGTCGTCTTATTTCTCCCTGGATCCACTACTGTCCTTCATTTAAAGTAATGGTCCTGGTAACCCAGGATGCCCTTTTCTGCTAAAAATTATCCAACCCTTATCAAGTGAATCTGCCATCATCACCTTCCCTGGCTGTGAATTCCATATCCTGACTGCCCTTACTGTAAAAAAAACATTTTCTTTGCTGGTTGTGAAATTTCTCTGTATTGACCCATAATGTCAAAAAATGCAGTCAAACTTGACCACATTCAGTAGAGTGTCCACGCGTGGCTCGCCGATACAATGATCTGTTTTGTGACAGACCATCTTGCAGGAGTCTACATTCTCGAGAGCAGCCAGCGAGTCTTGGTGCCGCAAAGATTTCTACGCGATAGGTAAGTCCTTCACCCTAACCCTCCGTTAGCCTAACCCCAATTTTTCCCTTCAAACCTAACCTTCTCCTTCTTGAGTCCTAACCCTAACCGTCCATGTCTTGAGCCAAACCCTAACCCTCTCTTCTTGAGCCCTAACCTCAACCCACCACAACCTGACGCTATTGGAAAAGGGTTGAAATAGATACCCATTCCCGGATTCAGCTGGTGGCTGTATCATTGTTGCAATCCGGTCGAAAAGTCCTTTAAACACAGGCACAGAATACAGAAGCAATGAGAAGGGCCAATCAAAGGCTGGTTGCATAGGGAGAGCAATTAGTAGCAGAAGGAGAGATGTAGCAATGCCACGTTATACTCCGTACTTGCAACCAAATAAAGTTGTCCTATAAAACAGCATAGGTGGGTGCAAAAAGTCTGGATGTGTTTTGTAATAACATTCTACAAATACAAGCCTCAGAAAAACTTTATCTCACATCAATTTTAATAGAGAGGACAGGGCTTAGTATTACAATGTACTGTACAGGCGGGAATTCATAGAGACGATTTTAAGTGCAATTCGGAAATGTTAAGGTAGGGTCTTATGACGTGACGTAGGGATTAGCTTGACATTATTAAGTCAGGCTCTGGGCCAGTGTCGTTATTGAGGTTCTTGGTGAATTTCTAAACTGGATCATGCTCATCTTTGAGCAGCAGTTCCTTCCCGCCTGTTCCCTCAGTATAATGTCATATATTCCTGCAGTAAACATTTATAGCCAGCATCAGTTTGTGTCATCTGCTGAATGCAATCCTTGACTACCGCTCAAGAATGCTGCGTGTTTGGTACAAATTTCTGTGGTCTCTTTGCCGGCCTTCAGATTTGCGATTGTTTAGCTTCAGGCATATGTTAAGATTCTATTAGTGATATTTTGGAAGTTGGCAGAGGAAGCTCAGTAACCATAATGTTTTGGGGGACTCTAATGTGAAAAACACAGAAAACAGTATTTTGATGTGGTGCGTGTAATAACATAGGAACTAAACGGCACCGTTTGGACCAATGTGAGAGATATTTGGTGGCAAGTGCCATAACTTTTTCCACTTTCTGCTATGACTTCATACATTAGATGAAAACAAGCCACATGACAGACATTCTATGGTGGATGGAATCTCAAAGTGCTTCTTAGAAAAGTCTTGTGGCTCTACAGCTGTTGTTGAATCACATCTGCCGTTGAGGCGCTTGAATAAAAGGACACTTGCTGGTTTATTAAGTGAAGCTATGTGTCTATGCTGTATATAGAAATAAATAAGGAACATTTTATTAGCACAAAAAAACATGTATTACATGCTGGTAAAGCAACCATGAGGTCCAACTGGGTTGGTGTTAAAAAGTCGGTTTATATGCCCCAGATTTAAGCTATTCATTTTATAACACCAAGAAAATTGTGTGCTGTCTGTTTGAGAAAGTTTGCTAAGCCAGTTAGGCTTTGTTAAAAGCCATTTAAGGTTCCTACTGTTATGGATGAAGACCCATTTCAAGTCTTCTGGATGGAGAGTGAGGGCAGGGCTCCCCCACTAGGCCCATTTAAAGTCTTCTGGATGGAGTGTGTGGGCAGGGCTTCCTCCGCCAGGCCGATTTCAAGTGTTCTGGATGGAGAGTGAAGACAGGGCTACACCCACCAGGCCCATTTCAAGTGCTCTGGATGAAGAGTGAAGGCAGGGCTGCCTTCGCCAGGCCCATTTCAAGTCTTCTGGATGGAGAGTGAGGGCAGGGCTCCACTCACCAGGCACAATACAAGTCTTCTGGATGGAGAGTGAGGGCAGGGCTCCCCCACCAGGCCCATTTAAAGTCTTCTGGATGGAGTGTGTGGGCAGGGCTTCCTCCGCCAGGCCGATTTCAAGTGTTCTGGATGGAGAGTGAAGACAGGGCTACACCCACCAGGCCCATTTCAAGTCTTCTGGATGGAGAGTGAGGGCAGGGCTCCCCCACCAGGCCCATTTAAAGTCTTCTGGATGGAGTGTGTGGGCAGGGCTTCCTCCACCAGGCAGATTTCAAGTGTTCTGGATGGAGAGTGAAGACAGGGCTACACCCACCAGGCCCATGTCAAGTCTTCTGGATGGAGAGTGAGGGCAGGGCTCCACCCACCAGGCCCATTTCAAGTCTTCTGGATGGAGAGTGAGGGCAGGGTTCCACCCACCAGGCCCATTTCAAGAAACAAGATGCTGCCCAGGTAGTCATGCCTGTGTGTGCATTAGTTAGAAGTCAGATAAGATTTACTTTTTTATGAAAGTAGCTGAGGCGGGTTGTACCATTCACAAGTCTGCTGCTGTATTTTGTGTACTACAAAATCACTATATATACACAATATTAAGTATCACAATAAGGTTGTAGAATAAAACAGGAGTTCTCAAGCAGTGTTATTAGAATGTGACTGCACCGCTGGTTTAATGTTTTACACCCAGTTCTGCCCACAAACATTTTCCCATAATCCCTGAACCTTTTGCAATAGTTGTGTGGTGTGTGTGCGAGTTGTGTGTTTGTGTAAAATATCCACTGTCACACATTTCAAGACTAAAATGTCTGGCAGTGGGTGGGAGTTATTTTGCTGGTAGAAAAGCCAGGGCCAAATTCTTATTCCTGCCCTCTCTCCCAGTTGCCCGTCTGTCCTATCCCCCTTCCAGGGGTGGAAGGTGACAGACTTGGGCAGCAAAGCAGAGACAGGACCCGAGTCTGGATGGACAGGACTAGGCGGAGCCAGGTAGGATTGGAGGCGGGGCTGGCAAGACCACTGTCTGATAGAGACTAAGGGCCGTATTCAGAGATCCGTTTCTTTAAAGTACGCAAATATACGCACGGCCGTTGCCAGGTAACACCCATGACACTCCACTCACATGGACGGATGGAAGGTGACTTACGAGTGCCTCGACCCACCCGTATATTTCAGTGTGCATTTCTGAGCATATATTGCCGCCGTACGTGCGTATCTAAGTAATCGTGCCCTCAAATGGTCATTTAAATCCCCCCCCCACCCACTTACACGCATCTTTCACCGGACGGATTATAAACACGCCCCTCCGTACTGAACTTCCCACGTGCGATTCACAAGTCTGTGCCAAATGCACTTCCGTGCGTAAAATCAACGTAGATTGCGTAAATTTAGTTACCACGCATGCGCAGTTCATTGGATAGCAAAAATACGCACATAACGTCTTGCAAATACGGTTCTCTGAATACGGTCCTATAAAAGCTTAAAACAGCTCTCGGCACTCCATGTATCACAGGGTTGACTCTCCCGGAGACAGCTGACGAATCTCCCGCAATGAGAGGCAGGGGGGCCTCTCATAATAGTAATCCCTAGAGTTACTAGAGATGGGCGGGACTTGATGCAATTTTTGTCATCAATCCCCACCCACCCTCTGGAACGCTTTGAATTAAGGTGTAGTACTGGAAAGGGGCATGGCTTAAAGGCACAATTTGCATAAATTGTGTCATTAAACCCTGCCCCCGTGCCGGCCTCTAGTACTTCCCTCCGGGATCTCCTAATGGGAAGATTTCAAAAGCGGGCAACCCTGATGTATCAATGCTGAGCGTTACAGCGCTATACATGCACGCATACATGGAGTACTGAGCGCTGTTTTGTGCTGTCAGCCTTTGATAGCTTGCTTACGGTGCAGCGAGAACAGCTGCCATGGGCCCCTCTCTCCTCCGGGCCTCGTAGTAGCCGCACGCCCTGCCCCCTTCCCTCTGACTCTCCAACGCAACACAGCCTTTTATTCCTGCATGATTTGTAAAATGAATCACCGCGATTTACCAATGGTATTAGGAGGACAATACATAAACATGTTTCCAAATCTATCTAAAGATAAATAAAGACTGACTTCCAGCGGTTGCGATCACATTCTGTGATGATTGTATTTTGGAAGCACAGGCTCACGTTGCCCAATACACCCGGCTTTGCCAGAAGACTTGCTGTCAGGAAAATATGAGGAGTATTTTCCTTTGTCAATCAAAACAAAAATTAAAGAAAGAAATGACTTAGCTGTAACAACATTCTTACCCCGGAATCAGCTTTATAAGCCAATGAATGTCAGCTGTTGTTGTCCCAAGCGAATACATTAACATCTTAGCATCTGAGGATTAAATCCTAATATGTCAGTTAAAAAAAAACCTATTGTCTTAGATAAATTTTGAGCTCCTCACTAAAACACCCCTATATCTGTCTCCTCTCCTGCAGGCTCTAATGGTTCCTCAGGGGCGGAAGGTGACACACTCTGGCCCCATAATAAGGAGGCGGGTCTGAGTTTGTATAGGAGGGGCTAGGCAGAACCAGGCAGGACTGGGGGTGGAGTTGGGTGCGATTGCTGACAACTTAAAACAGCGCTCGGCACTCCGTGTGTGAGTGCTGGGCACTGCTTATAAATACATCGCAGGCACCTGAGCATAGTTTCCGATTCTTCTAGAATGTCCAGGAAACTCCTAAATATCGAGCACTGATCCCGGATTCCTAGAGGAATTGGCAAATCTTCTGTGCTTTTCCTAACTATGTTTTTAGAATATATTTTTCCCACAATTGTTTTTTACAACTTGGTGTCCAAGGGCCTGATCCAGACCTACGCTCGTATGCGTTTTTACGGCGATCATAAGCGTAAAAACGGCTTTTTGTACTTACTTCGCATGCGTGGGACAGATTTTCCGCTGAGAAATTCTGAGTGTATGAGCCGCGAGCGTATTAGGTTCGTATTAACGATCGAGGGGGCGTGCCTGCCTTACGAAATCCGTAGAGACGCACAGAGGCATTTAAATTGTACAGTATGGGAGCGCTAAGCGTCGTAACTACGCAATGAGCATACGGACGCCCGCGGTTACGATCAAAAAAGTTAGGGTGGGGTTTGTTGGGCGTAAGAAAACAAGACTTCGTACGATCAAGCGAAGTTCCTATTGCCATGCATCGTAGGTACGCCGGCGCTAATACGCACATGAGTGTAGGTCTGGATCAGGCCCCAAGTCTGTACTTACAGTGCCAGGGAACATTTGTAAGCTGGTTCCTGCATGCAGGGTGCCCCCAGATTGGGCTGACGAGGACTGAAGCTGACTACTTAATATGTAATGTCCTCGGTGACCGTCATGATGCTCTGATCGCCAGTGACATTGCTTAGTGACTACACACTGGCCAATACTAGGGATAAATAGATCAGTAAGGACCAAATCAAGACTCTTGTAAAGTGGGCTCTTCCAAACTGTCTGATCTTCCTGCTACAAGCACCGTGATCCTAACTCTATCTGCACCCAGCGTTCCTTGATTTATCCCCCCCCCTCCCGAAAGGTTCTGATAGCAGGGTGGGTTATATATACAAGCAGAAACTAGTGAAAAGATTGTATTATTCAAACGAACAGTAAGTGCATGTTTAAAGGTTCTATCCAGACTTACAACTCTTTTTACGTAGTAAAACATAGAAAGTGACGGCAGATAAAAGCCACATGGCCCATCCAGTCTGCCCAGTTGTTTATTCAAAACTATACTGACCCTACACCCTATTTACCCTCAAATTAGTTAAATATTTAGGATATTCTTATATTTATCCCCAGCATGTTTACACTGTTCTACCATGTTACCCTCTACCCTCTCAGATGGGCGGCTATTCCACTTATCTATCACCCTTTCACTGACCTCATTATTTCCTCTGAATCTACCACCCTCCAGTTTATATTCATGGGGTGTGGGTCCCCCATAAGAATGGCCCTATTTCGAAAAAGGGCCGCTCTCTCCCAGTTTCAAACTGCCTGGGACATCGATTGCTTATGCCTCGGTAAGGCTAAAAACTACCCCAACCCCTCCCCTTCAATTACCCTAACCCTCCCTTTCCCACAGTCTGACCCTAACCCTCCCTTCTCTACAGTCTAACTCTAAGACCCCCCCCCCCTCCCCGCAGCCTGACCCTGAACTCCCGTTCTATGGCCCTAACCCTCCCTTCCTAAGAGCCTAACCCTAACCCACCCCTTCCTAACACTAAAAGTCCCCGGAGAGGTTACTCACCTTTCTAGAGCTGTCAGAGGCTGTTCCCACGGGTCTCTGCGAAAATGAATGGGTGAGTATGGCGATCAGCACACTCACCCATTCATAAAAAAAATTATAAAATGGGCCCCTATTCGAAATAGAGACAGCCGAAAAGTAACTTTCGTCTGTCTCTATTTCTGAAAGGAGCCTTCGTTGCGGGGACTGCAACCGATATTCATGCCCTCATGTTCTATTACACCTCTTCCTTTGTATAATGCCCCCTCCTCTAGTCAGTCACAACCCTTGATATATGTGAAATCGGCTATCATGTCCCCCCTCTCCCTTCTCTGCTCCAAGCTACACATGTTACTTCCTCCAGTCTCTCTCTGCATGTTGTGTGACACAGGCTATGCACCAGAACTGAACACCATATTCTACGTGAAGGATCCGAACGTCCAAGGTAATGTAAGTCCTGAATTTTTGTTTTGTGAAGATTTATATTATCGGTATATAAACACCTTCGCTCAGTGACCCCCTTTATGGAAACAGTTCTGCAGAAGAACAATTACCCTGACTGCTCTCTCTCACCGTTCTGATATTCTGTCTATGGTGCACACTAGATCAAGACTCTCAGCATGTGAATCAGTCGCCGCCTAGGTAAGGGCCACGATATTAATCTGTGCTTCCAGGAGCGAGGTTGTTAATCTTTGTTTTATTTTACTTTTGAAAGGCAGCATTAAGTTGGCAGTCCCCAACCTAATGCCAAGCATTCCTGTCATACAATGCATACTGCGTATTGTACAGTAGGTACAGTTCCCTGTGACTCAGTATCGTTACCCAAGGGAAATACTCATTCTATTGTGTGCCAACAATAAAGATGTGACTTCTCGCTCCGTCGAGATCCATGCGATGGATTGAACTGTTTACACTGCCAGTTTTTTTTTCACGGAGTTACAAAAGACCTCTAATCCCTGCTCCTTGGCTGGTTGTTAAATACAGCAATACACCATTACAAGTTCAGCGTCTTTAGCTGCCTTTGTATGCATTTATGCCACAGCTCAGTGCGTTATCGCACAGGTATTTGTGGAGTGTTTTGTCTCTGTTGAAACATACCATCACAACACCGCACCTCTCTATCTGTTTGGTGTTTATCCCTTCGGTAAAGAGAAATGTGTGCCAAGTCAGGAACGCCCATGTTAACAAACTACTTAGCTTTGCCTCTGCATTGTAGGAGAGCTTCGAGAACCTGTTCCAAAAAAGGTGATCACAAAGATGGAAGGGCAGTGGGGAAGAACGGGCACAGTGTTGCCTGAGGGGGTTCAATGCCTTAAAATAGCCAACAGATGAACATCATAGGGGCACCACCATGGCTCAGTGAGTAGCACTTGTGCCTCACAGCGCTGAGGTCATGCGTTTTGATTCCCAGACTAGGTCTTATCTGTGTGGAGTGTGTAAGTTCTCCCTGTGTCTGTGTGGGTTTCCTCCAGGTGCTCGGGTTTCCTCCCACACTCCAAAAACATGCTGGTAGGTTAATTGGCTGCTGAATAAATTACCGGTAACCCTAATATATGTATGTATGTATTTGTGTATGTATGTATGTGTGTGTGTGTGTGTGTTAGGGAACTTAGAACGTAGCTCCAATGGGTCAGGTACTGATGAATATGAAATATGCTTAGTAAAGTGCTACGTAATCTGATGGCGCTATATGAAAACCTGTTAATAAATTAATAATACATCATCACCAATTGTTAGGGGATCCTGGGTGGTGTCTGTAATAGAGCAGGAACATTTGCTGAATTTGTTACATTTTGTCTAAATAATATCCAGATTCGGAGCGACAGGCGCAGTAGACGCAGAGATCAGATGCTGGATCCTGACGCAATAATAATAAAAATCTATTTCTCTTTATTTTTCATTTTATTTTCATTTTTGTTTATTATAGTGTTATGTAAACTTCACCCCTCATCTACCTACAGTGCTGAAACAGTCTCATTTATAATTATTGTGCCTCATTTTGGGCCAATAGGAGAGGACTAGTTTAACACAATTAAACATTTGCAAACTTACCCCTGCACATTGGAAATGGGTCTAAGTGCAAAAGGTCAAAACTATTGTGTCTCAACAATCCAAGGGTGTAAATAAGCAAAGAAAAAGGACAAAGATTTGACCTCGTCAAGACACGACCAGCAAAGGAAACAGAGAAAGGACAGACAATGCCTCCTGCTTTGCTGCTTAGTCCTTAGTCATATTTATTGGTGGACCCCGAATACGTCTTTTATAGTCGAACCACCTGATGTTCTGCCCCTTTTCAAAACAGCTAACCTGGTATTAAGAAGCTTAGTGACATAGGTCAACATGTCCCCCCCATGCTTATAAAGCACATGTCCCCCCTGATGATATATTGTGGCCATTCGTCCTGCTAATTAGTCTAATCGCAGTGAAGGCGTAACAATGCAAAGCCGTAAACGCAACACGCTTTTATATAGAGACTGATCAGAACCGTTTGTTGCTGACGATTCTGAAATTTGGGACTCGCCCATAGTATGAATGAAGAATCTAGACGCTATTATCAAGATTGCTAAATATTTCCAAACAATACGCTACAGCAGCGTTTCTATCAGTGACAAGTCCATACAAAGGTCTCGGGAATTAAAGAAAGGGAGAAGGAATGTTATCCCACCAGGTCATTTGGAGATCCCCCCATCATCTTATTTTTCTTTCCCATGCTTTCTTTAGCCAGCTGTTACTTTTTACTTCTCCAGTGTAATGAGAGCGGGTTTATGGAGCTCCATGGAAGGTAGAGACGTAAAAAATTCAGACTTTAGTAAAATGCTCATTCCAGAAAACAATGTTGTACAGGAAGCCCTTACGTACAATCCAGGCTTCCACTGCACCCCCATTTTATGCAGGGACAGTGCAAATGTTTTACGGTAGGTTCACACATTCATAAGTCCCTCACTGTACTATTAACATAATTACCCATTCCCGCAGAGTGGAAATGTCCTGCCCCACCGGAAGATATTTTACCAGGACGGAATTCTGGATTAGAAGTAGAAGATATGCTCCAATAACCAAAAGCAGGGCCGTAACTGGGGGTGTGCGATAGAGACGGCCACCCAGGGCGCAAAGCTTAAGGTGGTAACAGTAAGTTAATATTTATGGTTAAATTGGCTTAAAATTCAGGGTCAGGGGGCACCATATTTACTTTTTGCCCCTGGCGCTAAAATGTCTAGTTACGACTCTGACCAAAAGGGGGCGAATTCTCATCCTATTAACATGAAAACGCTCTCTTGCAGTAAGTCAGAACCCAGAGGGAAGGCATAGATTTCTGCAAGGGGCGGGACTTAATGACGTGGTTTATGCAAATCGCTTAATTAAGCCACACCCCTTGTCAAGCACTTATGTAATCTCTAGTGTTGCAGAGTATGGATGGGGCTTGACATCATCAAGCCCCACCCATCCCTAGTAACACTAGGGATTACAATAGTTATTGATTGCTGGTGGGGTTTGCAGGCGCTTTCCCGGGATACCAGGAGAACTGCCCAAATTTCGGATATTTCGGGAGAGTCGGCAACCCTGGGTAATGTCCAGTTTTCATCTTATTTCTTGTAGTCTTTAGCTACGATCCTGTACAACAACAACGAAACACAAGGACCACGACTCCCAGAATTCAGAGGGAGAACACGAGTCACATGACACAACCAATCA
The DNA here is from genome assembly GCA_011038615.1 of Limnodynastes dumerilii. Lineage (NCBI taxonomy): Eukaryota > Metazoa > Chordata > Amphibia > Anura > Limnodynastidae > Limnodynastes > Limnodynastes dumerilii. The sequence continues at coordinate 218,399 of WWET01001126.1, read as the reverse complement.
GAACAGTGGTTGCATGATACTTAAGTATGACTTTCACCTGGGTGGTATAATATTTAATACTACTTCAAACATGTCTGGATTATTCAGACTACTTTTGGTCACAGTAATTTGACGTTTCTTTGTTTCCCTAATCCCAAACTTTTTTTAAGGCAGCGTGGTCCTTAAAGACCTGAGATCCATAATAATATCTTAAAAAATGAAAGCACCACCGAAGGTTTATAGGTGAGCTGGGTGGGCCTGCTGCCATTGTCACAGCTGCACTAACGGACCCTATAATTATTGGGTTTAGATACTTTATGTCATCTTTACAAGGAGATGAACAATTCTTCAAGTGGAACTGGAACACAATTATAAAACACATTTTTAATCTCCAAGAAAAAGGTCTCTAATAACACTGGGGAATTCCCATGTGGTCTTCCTCATAAGGGAGTTCACTCAATGTTTTAAAAGGTAAAAGTGGTTGTGGTGACCACAGCAACCAATGAGAATTCTGAACACTAGTAAAGAAGTAGTAAAGAAAATGTATGTGATTGGTTGATATTTTTTCTTAATTCACTATAGCACTAAAATAACATAGAATAGGAGTAGCGGCATATGGAGCTCATAGTAGCCTATTACGGCGGGG
>WWET01001126.1:205938-217766 GCA_011038615.1 Limnodynastes dumerilii | reverse complement strand
AGTGGTCGTGCAGGGGGGGGGGGGGGGGGGAGGGATAAAAATGGAGCCCTATTACAGGGTTTTGTATGATGTAATAGTAGGGCTCAACAGACCCTCCAACATGTCTCATTCCATTAGGTACAATTTAATCCACTCCTGTGCTTCCAACTGTCACTCACCTGGATAAAGTGGTTTAACTGATATTTAAAAAACTATTTACCTCTTCAGCAAAGGTGGTTACCATAGAAACTGACAGTTGGAAACTGAGTTTCAGAGTATTTTGTACCTAATGGAATGGGTCATGTTGAAGGGTCTGGCTTAATATAGTCCCCCCATTTCTTTCCAACCCCTACTCTTCTCTCTCTTGGTACTCTCCAGCCCCCCCCCCCTATCCAGGACCATGGATAGGTCGTTGGGCACCCTTGGCAAAACTTCAGTTAAACAGTGCCCTGGCAATCAGCAATGACTGCAGCAGGGCTTACTTCTACTACTTAGTCCATCAGCTGTCAGGAACATGACACCGAAGTGGCTGAGCACCGCTGCAGGGGAATAGCTGAGCGGCAGCTTGTGTGTTTCATAGCCATCACCAGCCTAAGAGTCCCATAGCTCCTCCCCCCAGACCCAGTGTCCTTCACAGCTAAATAAAGCTACCTAGTATCGGGCCTGCCTCTATCTCCCCAACCTTCACTCTGTCTCTTCAGCCACTCTGTTTTTGTACAGCGTTTGGATGGAACATAATTAAGTCAATGCACTTCAATTCATTTAATACAACATCCCCTCTGATCACAGTCACCATGACAAGTATTAAACTAACGCTATAAAACACAATGGGCCTGATCCAGACCTACGCTCGGCCGTGTTTTTACGCTTTGCGTAAGCGTAAAAAACGGCCATTTGTAATTACTGGGGCAGATGTTACGCAACAAAATTCTGAGTATGGGCGTGTTAAGCATGGCAACTAAGCAAGGAGCTTACGGACGCCCACGGTTACGCTCAACAAAGTTACAGTAGGGTTTGCTCGGGCGCAAGATGGCAAAACTAAGTACAAACAAGGGGAGTGCCTAGGGGAGTGCATTGTAAATACGCTACGCACAGGAGCGTAGGTCTGGATCAGGCCCAATGTACAAAATATACAAACCAATTACAAAACCAATGATTTCTTCAAGCATCTGAACTTGGCAACCTGTGATCTGAAACTGCCCATTAGGTGGCACTGTTCCATGTGCGATATAAGCCTAATAAATATAGTCAGTGTGCACTCACATAATACTGAATGTGAAGTAATAGGCCTTACTGCACTACAATACTATCCTTAGATGTAAAGGGATATTTGCAATAGGTAATCATTAAGGCTTGAATAAGTTATGTATTTTCCCCATGTTTAATGACCAGTTACCAAAAAAAAAACAACTAAAAATCAACTCTGCCCTTGTTTACTGCACTTATTATTTGAACCCAACCAACCTGAAAATGCATCCTCATTAACATATAGGCAGCCATCTTAGGAAGGGGAGGGTGGAGCCATTTGTTACCCTGTCCATCACTTTAGACTTGTGATTTTTTGGTAATATGTCTATATGAGTTTTATATATCAAAATTTCAGACGAAACAGCACCTTTTAATGTAGCTGAATCAGCCAAAACCTTACTCTGCTGTAAGGTTGCAATTATTAGAATGTTATATGATTACAATGTATTGTATTATAGGAGCCAACATTGCTAAATATCTGACTGGGACATCTGTATAAGGACTTTTCTACAACAATATATATTTTGCCCTTAGATCGTTTTTCTTTTACGTTTACAATAAGTTCTGTTATAAGATCCATAAACATTGCCCATTTAATGAAGGGAGTTGAACTGCTTGTCACTTATTGCATGTGGGAAATAAGGGTGGGGAGGTACATACCCCTTCTGCCTGAGCACAAAACACACCTCCTCTGGCTAAGCACAAGATACGCCTCCTCTGGCTGAGCGCAAGACACACCTCCTCTAGCTGAGCACAAGACACGCCTCCTCTGGCTGAGCACAAGACACACCTCCTCTGGATGAGCACAAGACACGCCTCCTGTGGCTGAGCACAAGACATGCCTCCTCTGGCGGAGCGCAAGACACGCCTCCTCTGGCTGAGCGCAAGACATGCCCCCTCTGGCTGAGAACAAGCCACACCTCCGCTGGCTGAGGATAAGTTATAGAGATAGATGTCTAGTTACTGGACAAATAACACAGTTACCCAGTCTATACCGCAATGCTTAATCTACTCCGAGATTCCTGTTCGCAGTTTATACAGTGAGTCTGTACACTGCATATTCTGAAGACAAGTTAAAATTAATGGGAGCTGTGTTCAATTAATTCAGTCTCCATACTTGTGTTTGACAGTAACAAGACAAGAAAATCTTTACAAATATTGAAAAGTTTCCCTAGTAACCAAATGATTCAGAAAGTTACACATTTTTGCCTGTGTCTTTCAGTAAAGAGCTGAATTTCTATACAATTCTTTCTTACGCTGAAGTATATGAAATACTTCAACTAAACTGATTAATGAAATGTTTTATCCTTTATAATGTTCTCTTAAAAAGCTGCACAAAGGAAACTTATCTACATCAAAACAGTTGTCACAGAGTGTAAATACTTAACAGGTATATGATAGGAGAGATGAATTACATTGTACAGGTATTGCGTATTATATATTTCATATATTTATTATTTACTTACTGTACCAAAGTTTTGTTTTTTTTGTATAGTGTGAGCTCTTAACAGTTTTAACAATCATTATAAACCAAGATTGGGTGGTAACAAGCAGAGTGTTGCGTGTCCCCGCAACGATACTTCACATTGCGAAATATTCCCCGCAGCCTGACCCTAAGACTCCCCTCCCCGCAGCCTGACCCTAACCCTCCCTTCCCCGCAGCCTAACCCTAAGACTCCCTTCATTGCAGCCTAACCCTAAGACTGCCCTCCCCACAGCCTAACCCTAAAACTCCTCTCCCCGCAGCCTGACCCTAAGACTCCCTTCATTGCAGCATAACCCTAAGACTCCCTTCATTGCAGCATAACCCTAAGAGTCCCCACTAACCTGTCCGGTGCGGAGGGCGCAGGGTTACGGCAATAATGAATGGTTTCCCGAAAAATAATTTTGCCTTACTTACGCATTCCGTAATAAAAACATCTAAAATGAGCTTTCAGCTGTGTGTATTTCACAAATATCATTTTCTTTATGGAGAATGCATCCCATACACCACGTGCCATACTTGAAAAGACATCCAATGCGGTTGCGTGTGCTATTGGATCAGCCCCTATAACGCTGGTTTGTTTTATCTATTTTACAAAAGTGTTTCTTCTGAAGAGAATCCCAAACAATGTTGTCACAGCTATTAGTAATGGGACTATTATAGAAGTACTCAGCAAAATTTATTACAGGACGGCATCTACAAAACAAACAAAAGTTCACTCTCCCCATTTTATAGCTATAATTTATGGACCATATACTGATCTGATCATGATGATCCTACAGCTTAGTAAATCTGGCCCGTATTCAGAGCACTGGAAGCATAACATATACGTCCGGTGTTTAGCGATTTTTACTATTGCGCAAGCGTTATTTTTTAACGTAATCTACGTATCTTTTTCTTCCGCATTTACGCAATCTACGTAAGAAAAAGATACGTGATTACGTTAAATCTCCTTACCATACCTCCCTCCACCCACTTTTCCCAGAGGTGGCACTGGCACGCCTCCTTTTACCTAAAGCTCTAGTGAATCTATGGGCCTGATCCAGACCTACGCCGATGCGCTGTGCGTATTAACGCGTATCGGCATGCACTCCCTCCGACACTCCCCCTGTGCCCGGCGTAATTACACACTGTTCCGCCGGCTAAAAGCTACCTTAAGTTCAGCCGGCGTAACAGAGTGTAATTACGCCGGCCACAGCATCGTAACTACCCAAACCCGACTTCCTGCCCCATTTGGTTACCTCTCCACGCCTTCCTTGTTTAACTACAGCGTAGTTACGGCGAGAAACAGCCCCCTCGCCGTAACTACGCAACAGTTAGGGACGCCCGATCCTAAGGAACGGGTTTCCCTAACTTAACCGGACAACATCTGCCCAGCACATGTGCAGATCGGCAAAAATGTTAGTCTGGATCAGGCCCTAAGTGCGGAACCACTACATACATCGTGTAGTCTATATGAAAACGCATGCGCAAAATGACTCCTTACTTAAAAATCCTCGCCTGAGCAGCAGCAGCTTCTTATGTGTGAATCAGGTCCCCTGTTCCCAGGTACACGTATTATCCTGTACCTTGAATGGCATTATCCTGCATAATAAATAATAACAAAAAAAATAGAAGACCAAAACCTGCCATATGTGTTTGATTTAAGCCGAGTTTGATCCCATCCTGCAACAGATAGTATATAAACACAAAAGAGCAGACATATCATTAGACAAAGCCACAGCTTTCAGATTCTGATCAGAATTCGAGAGGAAGCCAAGACTCGCTTCTGTAATTATCACAAGACACTGGGGAGTGCCTACAGCCCCCAGAGCTGGAGACCTTTGTGGTAACAGAGAAATCCTTTCCCCAAACCTCTTGCCTGTAATGCAACATTTAATGCGAAAATCCCTGCAATTAGAAACTCTTGGGGTATGTGCTCCCCTGGGATTGTTAAACCTTTAAACTCTTTTTGAAGTGAAATGCTATAAAAGAAAAAAAAAAACAAATAAAAACAATGGTCCTTCCAAACTCTTTGTTCTACAACACAGGGGTCAACAGTGTACTGGGTGTACTGGTTAACGGACCGTCGTGAAGGAGCTAGAGGAGAGATTAGCGTTACAACGTTTCACGGAAACCAGCAAAGCGTCAGCTGTGGAGATGTGTTCATGTTATATGTTCAGCCAATCAGAAAAATGTGTAGATCAGCAAATGTATCTGCAATTCCTATAGTAATAATACAGGAGAGTCGCGGTATATTTCATTTGTAGACTGCAGGAATTTAGATTCGGCAACCTAGTTGCCAATATTTGCAGTCACAAAAAGGCAGAAACTATTTTTATTTATTAATTGCATTCTATATAGCGCTATCGGATTACGTAGCGCTTCACAGAGAATATTTAACATTCACATCAGTCCCTGTCCCACTGGAGCTACATTCTCAGGGCTGGAGCCAGACTTAAATAAGTGCTTGAACTTAGTTACTCCTGGGCTAAACCATGGTGATCGCAGGGGAGTCATATTTCATCTGCTGCAAACAGTATTAGAGTTGGGAGGTGATGTTTCCTATCCCAAGTCTAAATAACAGTGTGATAGTAACGCTGGTCAGTATCTGTGTGCAGTAAGCAATTCAAAGATATATCCCTGCATGCAAAGAATACAATTACCTTGACTCCCCCTGCAATCATGGTTTAGCCCAGGAGTAACTAATTTCAAGCACTTACTTAAGTCTGGATCCAGCCCTAAGTTCCCAGACACAGTGATACACACAGACTAGGGCTAATTTATTCAGCAGCCAATTAACCTACCAGCACATTTGGGAGTGTGAGAGTAAACCCACACAGACACGGGGAGAACATACAAACTCCACACAGATAAGGCCTAGTCTGGGAATTGAACTGCTGGCCTCAGCGCTGTGAGACACGAATGCTGCTCACTTAGCCACCATACTGCCCATTTTTTTTATTGCTTGCAAAGTAAGCCCCAAAGAAATTAGCTTTGATTAATATGGGATGCAGTTGCCGGTCCGGCCGATCCTATTCAGAAAATGATACACTCACCAGCTGAATGGCGGCTGTACCATTGTTCGAAGACCACTGTAAATAGAAAATTGCTATTGGGAACGGGAACCTGTTTCTCCATTCCCAGTAAAGGCTGCAGAAGCTGTGGTGGGAAAATTCCAATTAGGCTGCAGTGGCTACAAAAGGTTAGGGTTAAGGCTTAAGCAGTAGGTCAGGGTTAGGCTGCAGGGCATGTAAGGTTAGGGTTAGGCTGTGGGGTAAATGGTGTAAGGGTTAGCCTGCAGGACATGGAGAGTTAGGGATGAACAAGGGGAAGATGAGGGTTAGGCAGCGAGAAATAGAGGGTGAAGGTTAGGGTTAGGAAAGGTTTAAGGGTAGGGTTAGGTAAAAATTCTTACCTTTTGGGCGATGACTCGATGTGAATTTGGGAGCTGCATCACCACCACTTTCTCAAATGCAGACTACTGGGACAGCTCGGTGGCTCAGTGAGTAGCACTTGTGTCTCACAGCACTGAGGTCATGAGTTCAACTCCCAGACTAGGCCTTATCTGTGTGGAGTTTGTATGTTCTCCCCATGTCTGGGTGGGTTTCCTCCAGGTGCCACGGCTTCTTCCCACACTCCAAAAACATACTGGCAAGTTAATTGGCTGCTAATTAACCCTAATGTGTATGTATGTGTTAAGGACCTTACTATGTAGGTTCAATGGTGAAGTGATGTGACTATGAAATATTCTCTGTAAAGCGCAAGGTAATCTGATAGCACTATATGAAAACATGCTAATAAATACTGACAATTGCCAGCAGCCTACATTCAGCTGCTGTACGATGTTCTTTCATTATACCGGCAAATCACTTTCATTAATCTATCTTATTATTCCAAATTAAGATAATATCTAAGGACTGGATCCAGACTTTCCATAAAGGGGCAATTTCCATTTGCTAGAATGAGAAGAATCCCGCTCTTTGGTAAAACGCATGTGCCACGCCGCATTCCCAGGATGGGTCCGGACCCTCTGCATCCAGAGTTCTTGATCCTGGGATCATTTCCTACAGCGGGACCGGAAGCAAAAGCAATATCGCTACCCGAGGGGGTAAAGCATGTACAGTACCACCACTAGGACGTTATATCAGGGCCTAAGGGGGTTCTGCCAGCTTCATTTACAGAACCATAATATATCAGTAGTGTGCTATGGCTCTGCATGTGAAGCTGCCGGGAAATAACAATGACAGGGATTGGCCAGAACCATTATCCAACCCCACCACTAATACTCCTCAGCAGCATCATATACAGAGCTGTATAATATATAATATATTTAGCTGTATCATATATATAATGATATTGTACGGTAACGTTTTTCTTTTTTTTTTTTTACTTTTTTTTTTACTTTTGCAATTATAAATCTGCATTAAATCACTAAGAAAGTGGAGAACAAAGTTTAAACAGAATACGGTTATTTAATATTTTACCTGCTTACAAGAAAAAGCTGTAGGTAGTTTTGGGTGGATGAACTGGTGAATAAAATTGAATCCGGAGAGGTTTATTCTAATAAGATCTTTGGTAGAAAACATACTTTCAACGTTTGAACTAAATAAAGAAGTTTATTTCAAGGTTCAATGAAATATTTAACTAAGTCTCTGCAATTATTTGGCTCCGCGACTGTGATTGTGTCCTGCTTGTTTGCCAAGTTTACAGACATCTCGGTATAATAAGGGCTTGATAGCGAGGAAACATTTTTGTGTATTAGAGTCATAGGAGAAAATAGCTGAATAAGACAAGCGTGCGCCCTTCTAAAGCAGAGATCGTTTTAAATGGATCGTAAACATATGGGGAATACTAAATTTATGGCAGAAACGAGACTAGCGAGCAGGGGAGGTCCATTTAGTAAATCCAAACGACAGATTTAGTGGGGCAAGTTGAAAACAAAGGCAGGGAACAGAGAGAGATAGCAAGGGTGCAATGACATTATGTATGAAATGCAATGCAGGAGTTGATTTTCTAGGAAGTTAAAATATTCATATATTGTGAATCCTGAATATGTCAGGGTTGCCGACTCCCGAAATTTGGGAATTTCCACTGGTATCACGGGAAAGACAGCAACGCTCTCGCAAACCCCACCAGCAATCAATAACTATTGCAATCCCTAGCGTTACTAGGGATGGGCTGGGCTTGATGATGTCATCAAGATCCACACATTCCCTGGAACACTAGAGATTACATGAGTGATTGACAGGGGGTGGGGCTCAATGACATGATTTGCATAAATCACATCATTAAGCCCCACCCCCTTGCAGAAATCTATGGCTTGCCTTTGGGTTCTGCTGGAGGGAAGCTTTAAAAAGTCGGCAACCCTGATATATGTCACATTGTGGGACTTTCTACTGGTGAGAAGGGCGGAGAAGATTTTGGTGCCCTGTTGGGCTGTATACACACGCTGGAGCTGGAGCCAGAGTTTTGCGGAGCGGATGAGCAAACGTAACGAAGAAAGCAACTGTGGATAAGACGTAGGGAAAATGGGCCATCGTTTGAAACACGTAAATAGATTTGTTTTTAAAATGTATTTTAAAAATGCAGCATTATAAAAAAAAAAAAACAGACAAAAAAACATTAGCGTGGTGTACGGCCGGAATGTTTTTTTTAATTATGAAATCATTCATTTATTTCTTGTCTTGTGTAGGACACGGTTTATATGACAGATTATTAGGCCATTTATTGATATAAAATGAACTGCACCTTACCCTTACTCCCTTCCCCTGACATGGTGGAAGAGTTTGGAGGAATGGCAGGGAGCCTACGGTTAGGCTACAGGGAATGGAATTCAAAGTTAGGCTGCGGAGAATGGAGAGTTAGAGTTAGGCTGCAGGGAATGGAGGGTTAGAGTTAGGCTGTGGGGAATGGAAAATTAGAGTTAGGCTGCGGGGAATGTAGGGTTAGGCTACGGGGCATGGAGGGTTAGGCTGTGGGGCATGGAGGGTTAGGCTGCTTGGAATGCAGGATTAGGGCTAGGCTGCGTGGAATGCAGGATTAGGGCTAGGCTGCGTGGAATGGAGGATTAGGGTTAGGCTGTGTGGAATGGAGGGTTAGGGTTAGGCTGTGGGGCATGGAGGGTTAGGCTGCGTGGAATGGAGGATTAGGGTTAGGCTTCGTGGAATGGAGGATTAGGGTTAGGCTGCGTGGAATGGAGGATTAGGGTTAGGCTGCGTGGAATGGAGGATTAGGGCTAGGCTGCGTGGAATGGAGGATTAGGGTTAGGCCTCCTGTATAAAATCGTAAAATGGGACGGAGAGTAAATATAATATTCTGGTAGAGGAAACTTGCTTCTGAACGAGATGCATAAAATGAATACTGAGTGAAAATTTAAATACTTACATCTGGAACTAAGCAAGGTACATTAGATCCTACCACAAGGATGTCTACCAACTTGAAGCCATTATCAAGACTTATTGAAAAACATCCAATACATTTTTGGGAGGGTTATCTATTAATCAAATAAATAGAAGAAAAACCCAGTCCTAGCGATATAGAGAAGTATGCACAGGCTGCAATTTACAGCGAGAGGACTGCCCCAGACATTACACATGGAATAAATGGATGAAGGGGAGAGATATTAGCATACCGATGCTTGTGGCTGGACCACTGGGCTATTACTAGAAGTCTCCTCATGGCTAGATGACTGGGCTCCTCTTTAAGTAATGATTTGCACAGCGTGCCAAGCGGTACATCTGGAGAGCGGAGCTGCCAGCCTTCCATGATAAGTATGATGAATCTGATGCCAGTGGCTGCATTACGATCTGATGATGACAGTCCTCTGGGCATTCCCATGAAATATGCATTTTTGGTCGCGTTGTGTTACATGAGCTTCCAGTATGGGGGGATACGTCTTGAACTTATTAGGCGGCAGAGGAAGGAGCCTGGCTTGGGTGAGTATGGTGCATTAACTGGTTGCGAGTTATATTTCCTGTATTTAATAAATGAGGTGGCCTCTAATATTGGACAAGAGTCTGAAAATAAGAGGAAATTAGGTGGAAAGTTCCCCCTGGGCAAAACAATGGTGCGTTTGCAGAGGCGGAACATTTTCATCTGTTCCACACAGTATTAGAGTTGAGAGGTGATGTTTTACTAGCCCAATGGGCAGATTTACGAAGCTACGGGTTTGGAAAAGTGGAGATATTGCTCATAGCAACCAATCAGATTTTAGCTGACATTCTCTAGTATGTAAAAAGAAAGTGGGAGCAAGAATCTGATTGGTTGCTATTGCAGCTTAGTAAATCTGGACCCAAAACTAAATATTTAAGTAAAGCTGAACAGAATCTGTGTGCAATAATCAAAGCAAAGTATCTCTGCATTCAAAGAACTTTTAACGGTCTAATGGAATATTGTAACGCTCATATGTTTGTTTGGCATTATAATAACCCTAATTCCTATCTCTAAACCTAAAACTGGCCATACACTAGAGCGATAATTGACCAATAATCGCTGTAGTGTATGGTCAGATAGATTTTTTTTAAACGACCAATTATCATACTAGAAAAGCTCTGGTACAATTATCAGACATTTTGACACAATTTATATCAGGCAATAGCACCTGATATTGTAAGCTTTACTATAATCCTAAGCCTAGGTCCTAACCATAACCGCTAATTTGGGAAGCAGTGAGTAGACCACGGGAAGCAGCGAGGAAGAGGAGAGCAGACTGCGGGAAGCAGACAGAAGACCGCAGATGGCGGCCACAGCGCAGTCCAGCAGTGAATCTGTGCTGAAGGGATCTGCGAGCAATGGATGCGTGGGTTTCTGTCATTGCAGGCCTGTGGTATCCACACAATTGCTTCACTAACCACTCTCCCAGCACAGATGGTTCCAATACTTAGGGTCAACCTTCATTTTTGTGACTCCAATGAAAGGAAAATGGCTGATGGAGCAACAGTCTGGATCGGAACATTACATTAAGCCACACCCATATGTGGTATCCCAACCCGTCTATTACCCTTAATGTTTTAACCTAAAAATACATTGGAATAAAAATTAGACCTGAATTGGTAATACAAGGAACAAAAACAGGTCTGGCAAAACTAAACTAAATAATATACAACAATATATGTAAGTGTATACATAATAGGTTTAATTCGCAATATAGCTATACTGGGTTAGGTTCAACCACCCAACATCAAGCCACCTCCTGTAGGCGAATCCCTATCTGTGTCACAATATGTGTACTCAGGATGTCCGGGGTAAGACAATTCCTCCAATTAAATCGTATGCAGCAGCCATACTGAGGAGTCGGGTTTCACAAATAATCAGTGACAAGAAGACATAGGCCGCTCTTCTATTAAAACAACTGAAATGTGAGCAAGTGTATATATACACAGAATGGATCTGATTCACAGTTAAGAAGCGGCTGCTTTTTAGGTGCGTATTTTTAAGATCGGTTAAGCAGCACACGCGTGGTAGGCTTTTTTACGTAAGCTACGTAGGATTAAGGAACAGGGATCCATTTGGAGCGATTCTCACCTCGTTCGTAATGAGATAAGTAAGAAGGGACTTAAGAAAAGGGTGTGGGAGGCATTTAAATGGGGAAGATGGTGCGGTTTGCTAACTTAAGAAGAGACACGCACGGGAGATAAGGCTGACTATGGAATTCCTAAGTCATTGTCAAGGGAGTTGCCTTAATTGTGAAGCCATTCCTTCTTATCTCCTTCTTAAGTGTGAATCTGGTCCAATAGGTGCAGCTAAGATAAAATAGGACAGCTAAGTATATACTAGGAATAAAAACAGGTCCTGTTCAACGTCAAGGCACCTCCTATAAGGGAATCCCTATCTTGTGTTGCGTTATGTATACTAAAGCTGGCCACACACTAGAGCGATTATGTGGCATGTGGCTGCCGATAAACGGGACGATTTCCCCCTGGGGAAAGGTCTCGATATCGACACCATACACTGCCACAGGCTGGGAGCGATAATCTCTGCTGGAGAGACTGCAGCCAGCCTATTGGCTGGCTGCAGTCTCTCCTGATTGGCTGGGTCTCTCAATCTTGACAGGAGACCCAGCTTTAACTGTGACAGGCTGCAAGCGCTCTGTCCTATCTCCCTGTGTCTGGCTATACAGCGCTGTATAGCCAGACAG
>WWET01001126.1:159297-171311 GCA_011038615.1 Limnodynastes dumerilii | reverse complement strand
CCCCCTAGCGACAGACGTCTGAGGGCCTTCAATCACCTTGGGCACAGCAAACGTTTACTTTCAGAGAGTTGGAAAGTGACTTCTCAAGTGTTGTCCAAATACCTGAATGAAAGATTGCCATCCTACCAAAAATGTGAAGTGTGGAAGGCATTGTATGAAAGGTCTCCTCCACCCTGCGCTCTGGGGCTAACCGTCCTATCCCTCACACAGGCCTTTCAAGTGCTACACATATTTTCAATTAGCTCGGAGTTTGGTTTGTGCACACTGTTTGAAAGTTGTGCAAAAGAACCCTCCCTCCATCATAAGCTAAATATTGGTTTACCTTGGGGTCAGCAAAGGGAACTAGACTTTTATATATAGTCTTTTTATGATTACATTTTTTTCTTTTGAGACAAAGCTTTAAAATGTCCCCAAAATAATTAATCTTTTAGCAAGTGGTCAGGGGAAAAAAGTGTGCAAATACATATTGTCTGTCTATCAGAAAAACAATCGTTACATTTTTACATTTTATAATACACAATAGTGAAGAAAAAAAAAGAGAGAGGAGAATGTAAGGGGAGAGGAGAGGAGAGGAGAGGAAGAGGAGAGGAAGGAGAGGGGAGAGGAGATGAGAGGAGAGGAAGGGGAGAGGAGAGGGGAGGGGAGGAAGGAGAGAGGAGATGAGAGGAGAGGAAGGGGAGAGGAGAGGGGAGGGGAGGAAGGAGAGAGGAGATGAGAGGAGAGGAAGGGGAGAGGAGAGGGGAGGGGAGGAAGGAGAGAGGAGATGAGAGGAGAGGAAGGGGAGAGGAGAGGGGAGGGGAGGAAGGAGAGAGGAGATGAGAGGAGAGGAAGGGGAGAGGAGAGGGGAGGGGAGGAAGGAGAGAGGAGATGAGAGGAGAGGAAGGGGAGAGGAGAGGGGAGGGGAGGAAGGAGAGAGGAGATGAGAGGAGAGGAAGGGGAGAGGAGAGGGGAGGGGAGGAAGGAGAGAGGAGATGAGAGGAGAGGAAGGGGAGAGGAGAGGGGAGGGGAGGAAGGAGAGAGGAGATGAGAGGAGAGGAAGGGGAGAGGAGAGGGGAGGGGAGGAAGGAGAGAGGAGATGAGAGGAGAGGAAGGGGAGAGGAGAGGGGAGGGGAGGAAGGAGAGAGGAGATGAGAGGAGAGGAAGGGGAGAGGAGAGGGGAGGGGAGGAAGGAGAGAGGAGATGAGAGGAGAGGAAGGGGAGAGGAGAGGGGAGGGGAGGAAGGAGAGAGGAGATGAGAGGAGAGGAAGGGGAGAGGAGAGGAGAGGAAGGGGAGAGGAGAGGAAGGGGAGAGGAGAGGAAGAAGAGGAAGGGGAGAAGAGAGAGACAGAGATCCAGTGACATCCCTGCCCATCTTATCTCATCTCTGAATCAACCAGTAAAATACACACAGCACATTTTCGCCAAAGCAAATCTGAAATCTGTCAGCCATCTTGTTTCTTCATGTCATGTCTCTCCCACACAGGCATCTCATTTGTGTGTAGTGATTTACACACAGTGCAGTGACATCCCTGCCCATCTTTGTGTATCTCTGAATCAACCAGTAAAATACACACAGCACATTTTCGCCAAAGCAAATCTGAAATCTGTCAGCCATCTTGTTTCTTCATGTCTCTCCCATGGAGAGAAAGAAGAGGAAGGGGAGAAGAGAGAGACAGAGATCCAGTGACATCCCTGCCCATCTTTGTGTATCTCTGAATCAACCAGTAAAATACACACAGCACATTTTCGCCAAAGCAAATCTGAAATCTGTCAGCCATCTTGTTTCTTCATGTCATGTCTCTCCCACACAGGCATCTCATTTGTGTGTAGTGATTTACTGCCAACACAGTGCACAATAATAATAATGTAATGTAATAATGTAATAATAACCCAAAACAAAAAGAACACCTCAAAACCCACAGCCACTCATAACGTTACCCACGCCTGGAACTGGCCTCAGTTTGCAGACGCTGCTTGAACCACGTAATAGAAGTTAAAACAGTATTAAAAGCTAATGAGGTGACCCTGAAAAGTAGTCAATAGAATTAAATGAAGTAACGACAGCAACGACAACTTAAAAAATACAACCAGGCGGTTACTTTGCCTGAGGGAAGAAGCTCCTTCCTAACATGGAAACCTGCATTTGAAAATTGACAATACTGCAATTGTGCTAAACAGATCCTATATTTTTACATACCCCCCAAATGTCCCTATTTTGGCAGGACTGTCCCAATTCATAGTGTCCAGAAGAGGCGTGGTGTATAAAAAAAAAAAAAAAGTTTGCCAATGTTTTTGGGCGGAGTCTGAGCAGAACTGGAGCGGGGCTTAAAAATTCCTATGAAATTCCTGATTGCATTTTTTTTGTTCATCTGTTTTTATGTAAAGAAAAATAAAGATAACATAAAAATATTCAGATAACATGAGTCGTATCATCTCAGTGCATCTATACACCTGTAAGTAGAAAGGATGATCACTCACCATCATTTTATATAGAAAGCAATCCTTCAAGCACTCAACCACACTTCATAAAACTTGCTCATTCATAACATGGCTTCCTTTAAGGCAGACTGTCAGTTTTTATCAGTGTGCTAAAGAAAAATGTTAACACTAAACTAATCACACGCACCACGAGGTAATTACTACACTAAGCAAAAAAAGAGAAAACCCACTCTATATTTTGTTTTTGTTGCCTGGTAACAGGGCTGGCAGCCATTTTGTGGCCTTATCCAATATTCAGGTGCATGTAACTTACGTTATTGAGGCATGAGGCAATACATCCCTCATGATGTCACCTAGTACATCGGCACAGACACTGGTTCAGACATTTAAACGCGTGCAGGGGACATGCTCCATGTGATTCAATATAAAACGCAATGTACCCTTGTTGTTGTGGATTTTACCATCGCTATGCCGACTGCGCAATTCACCCCATGTCTGATCAGCACCCTTGTCGTGAAATTGTGATGGATGGCTGCTTCCAAGGAAAATATGCTATTGATAATATAGAACAAATATTATTTTTATTACGCTGGAAGCTTAGAAGATTACACGAGCTGCATTAAGCACATTCATTTGTACAGCCAGGAGCGCACGATGTTGTACAGACTTGCTCTCCAAAAAGGTAGCAGAGAGCAGGCAACTACACTGTCAATCTGCAGTGCAAACACGATGAAAGGGCTCTGCTGTGATGTGCGGCCCCATCACACAGAGTCATCTCAAATTAGGCAATGTGGTATTTATTTAGAAACACTAGAGCCATGGGCTTCCACTCCACCCTTAAACATCTCCTCTCCCGATAGAAGAGCGTTTTCATGTGGATAAGGTTGCGACGGAGGATGCCGATTGGGTGGTGAAGGCTCAGAAGCGCAGGAGTCGTAGCATGGAGGGATAGCTCAATATTCCACAGATGTGCTGTCACGTCTTGGCAGCTCCCGCAGAGGTTTTTAGAGAGACAGGGCAGCAATCCATTAGGCCTCAGGATACTAATCAAGAAGTGCCCGTCTGCCAAAGCCCAACACGGCCTGTATCCTTAACAGCTTAAATCGCTGACTGATGTGCGCTCACTTTCTTTTATATTTTAGACAACATTATTATTATTTTTTTATCCTTTAGAGTTCAATAGGTAAAGGTTAGTTGATAGGCTTTTAAATGAGTTCAGTTGGAGCTCATACACACACACATAGAGCTTCAGTTATTTCATGAGTCGAAACTAGCTTGACCTAAAGAGGACACCACAATACTATGTCCACAGAAAGGGGTGCGGGGAAAATAGGCTGCAGTGGTTAGAACATGGCTCCGAAACCTAGACGGTTAAGCCGGCTACACACTATTCGATGACCGCCTGCTACCGACATAATGCTTCGATAACCGGGAACAACACATAGCGGATGTACACTGCTCGATAAACAGGATAGGGTTGCATACTCCATACCTGCTAGACACGGGAGCTCGACCTCGCTGGATGGAAGATCTACAGGGATGCCTGATCGACACGACATGGACGGGCGATTCCTATACTTAATGTTAGGGTCTGACTTTTACGTGTCGACACCACTAAGTTCGATAAAATACTATCCACCATTGTGTTGTCAGGAACACAACCCTGTTCATCTTCGTTGAGATTCAAACACTTTTAACCTAATGCTGCGGAGTGGATGAATAAATAAAAATAACAATAGACACCGTATACCACACCCAAATAACCAGAGCTATGGCCCGGATTCACAACCCTGTACGTCTTCCACATACATCCTTAATTTCCCAACGGTAGCTACTACACATGCGTAGTAACTATCTTCCGTAATTTACGTATCGTTTCTTACGTAGATTGCGTATATGTGGTCCTAAAGGCGAAACAATATGTAGATTACGTAAAATAGTTACTACGCATGCGCATGCGTAGTAGCTACCATCGGTAAATTAAGGACGTATGTGGAAGGTGAACAGGGTTGTGAATCCGGGCCTATCTCCCTAGTGCCTGGCACTGATCCTAACAGGAGGCCTGATTCTTGTTTTATAATGTTAGGGGACTTATAAAAGACACTTCTGTAAGTCCCCTCTTAACGTTACAGCGTTCGGACAGACACAGATCTGTGTGGAAAAGACGAGATGAGAGTGACAGGGGAGTGCACGAGAGAGAGGGGAGTGACAGGGGAGTGCACGAGAGAGGGGAGTGACAACGGAGTGCACGAGAGAAGGGGAGTGACAGGGGAGTGTACAAGAGAGAGGGGAAGTGACAGGGGAGTGTACGAGAGAGAGGGGGACTGACAGGGGAGTGCACGAGAGAGGGGGAGTGACAGGGGAGTGCACGAGAGAGAGGGGGAGTGACAGGGGAGTGCACGAGAGAGAGGGGGAGTGCACCGCACCCCGGCATTGCCTAAAGAGGTCAGCACAACCTGTTGTACGGCAAGCACCATGGTCAAGGGTCAATGCGTGGGTTTATCTCACCGGAGAGATACTTCCAGGAATCTAACTTCCTAAACATGTGCGGCACTAAATCTTTTACCGGCTTCCCGAGATTAGAATCTGTGTGAGACGCAGGACGTTTATTTTTCTTAATTTCTGAGGTGATTTATATGTTAGCCAAGACATACTTTGTCTCCAGATGATGTATCACTGATGGTGTGAGCCGTGGCTCTCCTCCCCAAGAAGCCTGGAGCTGCTGCATGAAAACGAGCTCCCACATGATCCCTTACAATTAGGAATATGCCCTAGAGACAAATACACATACTATTTTATCAATGTAACGTTCAATTATTGCCAGCTCTATTTTACGTGCTTGGCAGCAAATGATTCCATTGTAGGAAGCAGACACACAGTAAAATGGAAGGAGTTTACTCTACGGGAGGTTTCTCCCTGCTCACCCCTTGCTCTCGTCTTTCTATAGCTTACCTGCTTTAAAGCGTTAGCTCTGCAGGAAGGGACAGTTGTACGCGTGGGTCATAAAACTCACTGGGTATGATGGGTTTCACTGTTCATAAAACTTGGAAAGTTTAATAAAGCTTAAGGGCTTTGAATGCTTGGTTCCCTGAATGGGCAGGATAACCATGGGCAGCTGTCATGACCACGTGTCGATCATCGGTCAGTCGTTCCTATTGAAGTTCAAGCTGAACACAAGCATTATAATTAGTGTCATATAACCGCTCTGTTATGTTCACTGTCAATATGAAGGCACAAAAATGGCCGACGGGTTTAACGAAATGATTTTATGCTTTCTGCCAGGGTCATTAACTCGGCACCTGTCAGACAGAATATCGTAATGACGACACAGTTGAATGGTGGGTGTTTCCTACAGCCTAGCCCTAACCCTACCCTCAGTCTGTTGCTATTGGGAACGGGCAGAAATAGATACTCATTCCCAATAGCAATTTTCTATGTGTTGATCATTTCTGGCAATGATACAGCCCTAATTCTCCCTGCCCCACAGCCTAACCCTCCTTGTCCCACAGCCTAACCCTAGCCCTCCCTGCCCCATAGCCTAACCCTAACCCTCCTTGTTCCACAGCCTAACCCTCATTGCTCCACAGCCTAACCCTAACCCTCCCTGCTCCACAGCCTAACCCTAGCCCTCCCTGCCCCATAGCCTAACCCTAACCCTCCTTGTCCCACAGCCTAACCCTAACCCTCCTTGTCCCACAGCCTGACTTTCCATGCCTTACAGCCTAACCCTCCATGACCTGCATCCTAAACCTAACTGTCTAGGTCTTACTGCCTAACCCTCCCCTTAAGTCCTAGCCATTACCTTATACCTGCTGAAGCCAAACCCTAATTTACCCGTCACAACCTGTAACTATTGAGAACAGAAAAATAAGTTCATGTCCCGACAGCAACTTTCTATTTCCAGGTGGTTTTGAATAACGATAAAGCCGCTGTATCATTGTTGAACTAGGGCCGGCCTGACCAGCAACCGCATCCCACGACACCTAATGGCTGGTCTAAAAGCACTCTCATTAGTAGTTCCTTACACACGTTCTGAATGCAATACATTGGACAGGCTGTAGGCAATCCAAAGGCGCACCTAATGGTAGATCTGGCTGCCTAAGCAAGCACCCTATCTATCATATGGGCACAGAGAGGCCACACTTCAATACAGCTACATGACCATATCCATTGTAGAAGTTCTGGGTATTACACTGTAATGTATACTGGAAAATGGTGGCTATGATTAGTGTGAGCCCTTCAGAGGCAATGCTAACGCACCAAGAATCACATTAGCCAAAAATAATATAGAAATATCCATTTTTAAATGAATAACGACGGTCTTGACGGCCGTCAACTGCGTGTGCATGGTTTCTGAGCATGCTCAGTGCAGAATCCTGCGGAGATAAATAAGCAAGGTCATTAGGCGTCTCTTCACCTCTGGATCATTCCCCTACGGTGTTTGGTATCACAGTAACCCCAAGTCTATCCCTCTAGAGCGCAGGTCAAAGAATTCATCGGATCAACTCTGATTCCAGATCCTGGAACGATCTCATAAAAGTGTGAAATACCAGCTGATTCAACGCAGTCCGCCCCAATCACACTAAATATATATTGACCTGTGCTCTCTGGGAGCATGCCCCACACGCGGGTGCGTGATTTGCAGGTACAGTTTATCTGTTTCAGACACATTGTTTTTGGACAGGGAAGCAGCATCAGGCTCTTCTGCAAAAGAACAATCCTTGCACCTAGTGACGAGTGAAAATCCAAATGCTGTCCTGTCCGCAGGTAAGATTTTCCCCTAACCCTTACCCTAATCCTACCCTTCTATTACCCTAGCCATAGCCCTCTATTTTCTGCAGCCTAACCCTTACCTTCCCTTTTTATTAGCATAATCTTAACCTCTATCTCCCGAAGCCTAACCCTAAGCTTCCAACTTCCGCAGCCTAACCCTAACCTGTAACTATGTGTTGCAGCTCTCTCCCCGCAGTCCCTATGGGCTGCCACAGTCTGTCCCCTTTCTCTCCCAGACCCAGCATCTGTTGCTACTGGGAAGGAGTACGTCAGCAAAAATGATCCTCTCGCTATAAATATTCAGTATAAATCTAAGTATACAGCCTTCCCACTGTAAAAATTACAATTTTAACAATTAATAAATGATTATTACACTGCTCTATTTGGAGTGTAAGCAGCGTGGCCCAAAATGTTTAAAGGAAATTGTAAAGAAACTGAAAGTGACAACGACTAATATCTGATGCTACTCACAAACATTCAGAGACTCAATTCCTTCACGGAGTCTTGTTAGATTATATAGTAGGACATCAGCGCCCTCTATGGGCAGTATGAGTAACAAAACATTTACAATGGTCAACTGTCACTTTATATAATAAGCAGTTTTTGCTAAACCTATTTATAAAAATCTATTAAATAAAATGTTATAGGAATAGATCTGCATAATCAGGAATATTGGAAAGAAAAACCCAATCTGGAACAAAAACATTTGACTTCTGTTTATTGCATTTAGTATTCAATTCAAGTTGGTAAACCAATTTCTTCTATTGTTCAATGGCCAAGATTATTTGGTCATTTCACTTAATATTTAGGGGCCGGACTCAGCCCTCAGGGTGTTTTCCGAGCCCATGGAAAACGCGTTAGGCTGCCATAACCCTGTCTTAAGTCCATACGTCCATAGATCCACATAAAACCCTGTCCACACTGTACAATTACCATGGCCCCCCATACCCACCTTACGGAGTTTAGGCGTGCAAATGGGATGTGCCATGCTGTTGGACCGATCTTCAGGCGTATGGAACCACGTTCCTACACCTCCTGGCCAGAGCAGTACTATAGGTACCGATTCAGACTTAAGAAGGATCTTGAAATGAAGAGAGGAAAGTTACACCTGGACTAAACCATGTTGATTTCAGAGGGAGGCAAGGTAATTGTATTCTTTGCATGCAGGGATATATCTTTAAATTGCTTACTGCACACAGATCCTGACCAGGAAACATCACCTCTCAACTTTAATACGGTTTGCAACAAATAAAATATGACTCCCCCTGCAATCAACATGGTTTAGCCCAGGAATAACTTTCCTCTCTTATTTTCAAGCTCCTTCTTGAGTCTGAATCAGGCCCCTAGTAATGAAAGCTCTGCATCTCAGCACCACTCGATAATTGGGTAATCGGACCAATTATCGCTCTAGTGTATTATGACCAGCTTAAGTGTTTATGCCCAGTGGTTTTCCTACTGAGAACAAGGGGTTGCAGCCATTATGGGCGGCCTGGAGAGGAGGGGACCAATGGCAGCTGCCCAAACTTGCCCCTGATTATGTCCATTTGTTGCTTTGTGTCATTATTTCTTTTTTATCACATCTTTCTTACCTCTTACACTGAGTAAAAATGACAGAAGAGGCTGCAGTGATGGGAGAGTTTTAAGCAACAAAACTTTTAAGTAACTTTTTTTTATTTTATTTTTTTTGGTCTAAAGTGCCTGCTTCTAATTATCATTGTGCATCTCTTTCAAAAGGTGCATCAAGCAGGTAATCGGGGGATTAAGTTCCCTTTTTGATGTACAGATATTCCTAAGGCAGATCCTGCTGAGAATTTAGCCATGCTCCCACATTCAAGTCTCTTTAACCCGTGAGGAGCCGATCAAAGTGAATGTTTTGAGAGAGAGAGAGGAAGGTCAATGGCGTTAAAAGCAGCGACTGGGTTAAAAAAAAGAAAAAAAAAAGATAAAAGATAAAAGATTTGAAGCTACAATTGTTGAAAAGAAAACCAGAAGCACCAGATGGAACAAAGATACCATAATGCAGGGTAATCTCTTTAAATGGCAAGGGTAAGTACAGTTATTTTGCAGGTACTTGGGTAAATGACGGATATAGAGTTGAAGTTAAACAACACACGATTCTAAGAACAAACAAGAACCAATAAATGGTTTTAATGGACCATAACCATTTTCTGTGGGTTTATTGCAATTAGAGAGACTCAAAACAAGGAAAACAGGAACATCTTCAAACAAACACATACAATGGTACAACAATCCGTGCAGGACTGAATAGGTATAAAAGGATAGAAAACAATGGTCATAAATAGCAGAATACTATAATAGAACATAGCTGCGGACCTCTTATTTTTCAGGAGAAGGCAGTAACGGAGCGAGGGACATATCACACCTGAAGCCCCGCCCTCTACATAAACAAAGCTGCAATTCATAGGGTTACTAGGGATGGGGGCGGAACATGATGTTATTAAGCCCCACCTATCCTTCGTATTGCTCGGGGCTTGAGACAGTGATTTGCATTAAGTCACTGCCTCAAGTCCACATTCAGGAGATTTATCAGGAGCAATGCCCGAGTTTCGGGAGTTCCCCAGACATTCTGGGAGTGTCGGCAACTATGAAACAGCATGTGGGCTTAAATGCTACAAAACAGTGGCACAACTGTTGGTGCAGAGGAAGGGAGGGGGGTGGGGTGGGGGGTTTGCCGGTATGATTGTCTTTTGTTCAGAAAGGCCATAATACAGCAATTGCCGGCGACTGGAGACTGGAGACTGAAGAAAGCGCCAATGATGCGAAGAGTCATCCGCCAAAAGGCAAGTGTTTTTAGCTAACCTTTCCCATAACTCTTTCCTAATAGTAGCCCTTCCTTTCCCGCAGCCTAGCCCTAACCTCCCCCCTTAAACCCACCGCAGCCTAACCCTGACCTACTGCCTGTCACAACCTGTAGCTATCGAGATCAGGGAAACAGCTTCCCATTACTAAAAGCTATTTTTTGTTTCCAGATAGTGTCAAACGATGACATAGCCGCCATTCCCCTGGCTTCTGTCTCACTTGCAAAACAGGCAACTGCATCCTCTGATACAGAACAGGCCCAGAGGAGTTTCGATCCCCCCTGCACTCATGGAACTCCAAGCAAGCTGTCAGAAGACGCCAGTTTACGATAGCGCTCAGAAATCCATGTATGAGTGCTAAATGCCATAATATTATATATATATATATATATATATATATATATATATATATATATATATACACATATACACACACACACACATACACACACACACACAAACGTAATTATATATTTACACACACACACACACACACGTAATTATAGAGAGCCATATGCACACACACTCACTCACTCACTCACTCACTCACTCACTCACATATGTAGTTATATAAAGCTATGTATGTACACATATACGCACAGAAGTATATATAACTATATATCTACACTCATACATAACATAAACACACACACACACACACACACACACACACACACACATATATATACACATATACACACACACAGCGGCCAGCAATAATACACAGAGTGCCGCGCAGCTTTATCCAGACCAGGACCCCGTTGGTTATTCAGCAGCCAATTAACCTTCCAGCATGTTTTTGGAGTGTAGGAGGAAACCCACACAGACACGGGGAGAACATACACACTCCACACAGATAAGGAAGTTCGGGAATCCAACTCATGACCTCAGCGCTGAAAAAAATGAAAACTCTAAAAAAAAATTACGTAAATTCTGAAATTTCTATAAGATGCGCTAACGTTAGTACAATATTCTTTATGTATTTAAAATAAAATCCAAAAGAATTTTTATTACATTTGTTTTTATAAACTATAAATTATGTAGAGATTAAGCCAAGCTGGATAATTCATTACACAACTCATAACTATTGTTTTATATATGAATTGAAATTTCATGGTCTTATAATATATTATTAAGTTGCCCCTTAGTCCGTCTTCCTGATCATTGGGTCACTTAATATGTTTTATGTCGTGAGAGCGCTGAATCCTGCGATAGTAACCGCTGGCTTGGAGTGTTGATTACTTACGGTCATCAGGCAAAGGCAAAAATTCCAAACCCGTCAAGTGAAAAAAATAAAAAAATTTGGCTTCTTAAGTGCATATCTGGCCAAAATGACCTACTGCGCATGCATAGTAGGTCAATGACGCTATCTACCTAGGAGATCGGTACGTGGCGTAGCGTACGGGCGGTCTTTAAAGACCACACACTGTCATTTATGCAGGAAGAGACGGCGTTACGTCTCCTCAGGCGTTTTTGGGAAGAAGTGGGAGGGATTTAGATTCACCAGGAGGGAGGCGGGTAGAGGCGCATTGCACTGAGAAATAAGGTAGCCCTGTGACACTAGCAATTGCCAAGGCTGGAAGAGGGAGATAAACCCGCACCTAACTCAACCTTAACTGTGAATCAGGCCCGGAGACACTAAGTTTGCATCTATGTAGAGGTTTACACAGCCCACACACTATACGAAGTACCCGGCAACCAGTATAATGCTGTGATTGCTGGGTACATCCCATAGTGATCGCACCCTGACAGATAACTGGGGCTAAAACCTTCTTACCCTGTGCCGTTCCTTATAGGACCTATCCAGCAGCAGTGAGATTGTTGATGCAGCCCAAACAATCCATGTCATACACTATGGACCACATTCAGAATGGATAATGACAGCTGACGTATATCATCTGCGTGTGTAAGTCAGGCTTTATGAGTGCACTGAACACGGAAGACGTTACACATTGTAAGTTATAACGCCCCATACGTTGGGGACACTGTCCAATTAAAATGCCC
>WWET01001126.1:103410-127797 GCA_011038615.1 Limnodynastes dumerilii | reverse complement strand
GAGGGTTAGGGATGAAGGGGAAGGTTAGGGATGAAGGGGAAGGTTGGGGATGAAGGGGAAGGTTAGGGATAGGCTATAGAAAATGAAGGTTTAGGAAAGGGTTAAGGTTAGGGTGAGGTGAAAACACTTACCTGTCATTGCAGAAATCTTTGCGAGTCGCATAACCGCCGCTTTCTAAAATGGAGACTGCCGGCAACCGCCATTCACAGTAGAAGAAATTAAATATATTTGGGATAAATCTAAGGATATCCTAAATTATATATATAAATTATACACTAAGTTAATCAAATAGGATCTATAAAATAAATAAATATAAATAATTAGGGCGACGAGATGGGCTGTGTGGCTCTTCTCTGCCGTCACATTCTATGTTTCTACTTCCCCCAGCTCCCCAGAAGAGAGAGAGACGACACACGTCCATCTCGCAGACCACGTACAGATGCTGGGCCGGATTCAGGGATGCGTTTCTTCTAAAGGACGTAATTATGCGCACCCATGGCGCAGGCCAAACCCCCTCACACCCATGACACTCCACCTTCTCAACGATGTGCTTTCGGGTACTTACGAGTGCCTAGACCACTTGTATCTTTCCGGGTGTACTTCCGTGCGTATATGTGCGATTCTTTATAACCGCGCTCATGTAAATGCCTCCCCCCACCCACTTTTATGTAAATTTCTACGTGCGTCGGAGATACGTCCGTATTTCCCCAAGTGCGATTCACAAGCCCGTCCATGAGGCACTTACGAATGTATAGTCTACGCTAAGTACGTAAAAAAAAAAGTTACTACGCATGCGCAGTTCATCCGATCCTAAAAAGACGCACGCAACTAAACCCAAAAAACGGATCTCTGAATACAGCCGGCTAGTTTCAGGTCTCTCTGCCAGTGATATAGGGCCAGATCCTAAACAACGTACGCAAGCGATTTTACGCTAGCCACTGACATAAAAAGGCCCATTAGTATTTACTGCGCATGCGCACGGCAGATGTCACGCCACGTAACTCAGAACGTACGTACCAGCCTAGTATCAACAGCGTAACTACGAACAAAGGGGCGTGGCAGGCATACGACACTAGTAATCACACTTCGGAGGCGGGGGGAGGCATTTAAATCGTACAGTATGGGCGTGGCTTAGACACTTACGTACGTGAAGCCTTTACGTACGAAAGTAGTTACACTTTTAAAAGTTAAGGTAGGGTTTGGCAAGCGTAAAACAGTCTAAGTACGTATGAGCGAGGGGAGTGTACAGAAAATACGCTAACGTAAATACGCTATGCAATGAAACAGAACAAGCACTAAGGTCCGGATCGACCCCGTAGAAACAAAGTTGAAATAAGTAGCTCATGTGCAATCAGAGCAGCCTCCTGGTCTTAGACTTCTAGCTCATAGGACATGCCACCAACACTAACTCCTGACACGAAACATGACTCTACAAATCTCTATCATGGTAAACGATCTTCATAAACTCTACAAGTTAAAAGCAGTCCTCTAAAGATCAACAAGAAAAAAAAAGCTAGACTGTCATAATATTGCAGTACAGTTAATATTTCAGCATTTAGCCAAATTCTCCAGGAAACCAGGAAAACCAGCAAGAATACTGTCAGATGGGCTGCCACCCACTGTGAGCATAGACAAGACGTATGACCAACCCACGGGACAGGCCGACCGACACGGGGAACCCATAATTTATACAGAACCCACCAACACGGCCGCTGCTGTGAAGCCATTCCCTGGCCCATCACGCCTCATGAAAGATAATTATTGCCGTGACACTAATCCTCATAACATGTATGAGTAGGAAGTAGAGGCTTCTATGCTGGGCGGTCCTTTAGAGACCACTGAGTGTCGTCCACCTACACAGAGTTTTATTACTTTTATTTACTTTATTTTTTATTTTTTAAAGGGGATATTCAGCTCAATGAAATGTACCTGTTCCCACCCAGTAGGGCAGTTGCTGACTGGATCTTATGTGATGTCTAAGTTTAAAGATAAACTCATCTTCGAGGGAACCTGCCTCGCGAGACGATATTGAATACCCCCCCCCAAATTATTTGGGAAGTTGTTGCTGCCGTTCCGATATTCACTCTTTCGAAAGGATACAGACGACAGAAGAACGGCGGCTGGATCATTTCAGACACAGGACCGGATTCAGACATATAGCATATACGTTGGGAGTTTAGTGCATGCGTAGTAATCTTTTTACGTAATCTACGTATCTTTTTCTTACACAGATTGCGTATATGCTATATGTCCGGTAGTCTGAATCCGGTCCACAGTTCCCATTTAGAGAAAGTATATTTCAGCTCTGGCACAGGGCCTGATTCAGAGGCTGAAAATAAGAACTTAAAGTTACACCTGGGCAAAACCATGTTGATCTCAGGGGGAGTCAAGTTAATTGTATTCTATGCATGCAGGGAGAATGCTTTGCTTTTACTTATTGCACACAGATACCTGATCAGCTTCACTTTAAAACTGCTAATTAGACTTGAGCTGGGAAACATCACCTTTTAACTATAATACTGTTGCAACAAAGGAAATTTGACTCCCCTGAAATCTACATGGTTTAGCCCAGGTGTAACTTTAAGTTCTTATCTTCAGTCTCTGAATCAGGTCCACAGTGAGGAAAGTTATCGGTTGGACAGCTGTTCCCGTGCGCTGTGCTCTGCTCTCCTCCTGCAGTTAGGGCTAGGATTAGCTGTTTGGGTTATGAATTAGGGTTTGTGTAATGTGGAACAAACATGACATTATTACAATATTCTACCAGACAGGAGTCGCGGTAACTACTCGAATGGAAAACAGCCTATGAGTGAACAGTGCGGACTTTCTAAAACATAAAGGACCGGATTAACACTTGCGAGTGTGATCCTTAGGTGCAGATACATGTGTATCCACACCTACTTCTCCGGTCCCCTCCCTCCACCTTTAGGTACCTTATAGCACTTAAGAATTCCATAGGGTAAATTTTATCCAACCATGTGTTCTTTCCTTCTTAACTCCGCATGGACAATGCCTCTCCCCGTCTCCCCTCCGCCCTCTCATGCTAAACTAAATCCCTTCCCCCCCTCTCATTCGTACCTAAACCCTCCCTGAGGCGGCATTATGCTGCTTTTTACTACTGAAACTACTCCATTAGGTCTTTAAAGACCACATGGAGGCAATCTACGTACCTAAGTGGTACGTTAGATTACGTAAATGACCTACTACGAATACATAGTAGGTCATTCACTAAATATACTTACCTAAGAAGCTTCTGATTTTTAGGTGTGAATACAGTCCATAGTTACCTTCTTTATGTAATATCCCAGCAGCCCAGTAATGGGTAAGCGGATACGCTTGGGAGAGCAGTACGGTACTCTAATCATCAATAAGGTCAGTGGAATAACTACCGATGGAGCATGTGGTGTGGCCAATACAGGGCCTGGATATTCACACAGGGCCTCGACACAGAGTTGTGTCGAGGACAGAATGGCCTTGCTGGGCTTGCACAGTCTATTTTTTGTTGGAGCAGGGGGTTATTGAAGAGAATATAGCAGATCTTCTGGTAAACTGGGTCTAGAGTGTATGGATGCATCATTATGCTGATCAGGACTTCAAATCTTTAGTAAAATAGTTTAGAAATATTGCAGCTTAGGAAAAAACATATAGGACCCGATTCACACCTAAGAACGCGATAGGTTCCAAAATATACGCAACTAATAGCAATGAAACTCTCTCGGCACGCCCCCGGTTTTTAGGCTCTTATGTGACTTGCGAGTGCTGTAGGTTGGCATTTGAATGTGTAGGGCGTCTACTTAGGAACTTAACTGCATAACCGCACCTTCATTTGGTCATTTAAATGCCTTTCTCCACCCAAATCTTCCTATCTGCTGAGTTCATTATCCATGGAACGTCCATTTTTGCGGAAGTCACTACGAACCTACAGATTTTAAGTTCATAGGGCCTGATCCAGACCTACGATGTAGCGCTGAGCGTACTAACGCTCAGCATTACATCGTGGGACTCCCCCTGACACCCCCCCTGCCCCATCGTATTTACACTCCCTTATGCCGGCTGAAGGCTACCCTAACTTCAACCGGAGTAAGGGAGTGTAACTACGCTGGGACGGCGGCATTACTACGATAACACCGCCCTGCCAGCCTCATTAACCTCCCTCCCCCCGCCTCCCTATTCCCCTCCCCCCCCCCGCCTCCCTGCACTAACCTCAGCGTAGTAACGCTGGGGGACGCCCCCTCCAGCGTTACTACGCTGGTGCTACGGATGCCCAATCCACAATCGGGCATTGCCGTAGTTACGCTAGGCAGATGTTTTCAGCTGATCTTACGCCTACGCCCGCCGTATGGCGGGTGTAGTTCTGGATCAGCCCCATAGTGTATAAGCACGGAATTTGCAAACTTAAGTCCAACACAAATAGCATATAAAAGTTACTACGCATGTGCAGTGCATCCGTTCTTAACTATACGCACCTAAAAATCATAAGAATTCTTAAGTGTGAATCAGGGCCGTAGTGTGTACTCAGCTTTACACTTCTGTTGAGATAGACTGTTACATGTATATCGCGGTTACCAACATTTGCAAATGAATATTGAGGTGGATGGTGATAGCACTATTAAGATGTTGCACCAAAGGGGTGTGTCCTGTCACATCAAATGGGTGTGTTTGGTATATAGCTCCACCCATGGGTGTGTCTAGCGCTGCCAGAAAAACTATTTCGCAATAAAAATGGCAGCATCAGTATTTAACGATTGTTATCAGTGACTTAATCCTTTCAGTGTTATTGTGGAGACTGTGAATAGGATCCACTGACATCTTCAACATTATAGAAAAGATAAAAGTAGCAGCTGATTAACAGACCACCAAAATGTATTTTTCATCTTGGCCTCCAATAAAATGGCTGCCTTCATAGGCCTTAATACAGGGAAACGGGAGACAATTTCTAACGTCTCTCAGCATACAGCAATGACTTTTGAAACGGATTCAGCATCAGAGAGATTGCATTCAGGGAGATCAGCCGCTCTTCAGGGAGTATTGGCAACGATGATGCCTATTGCAGCTAATTGCTTTATATTATCCTATTTTATGCTTTACCGACAAATTATTTTATTGCATTTCTATTTGCTTTGATTATACATCAATTTCAAGATATCGCTAATCTATAATAAGAAAAAAAGAAAAAAAAATTACAATCAAGGGGACGGATCCTGGACTACGGGCGCCTTACAGCCGTCCGAGGTCAGTACGGCTGGCATTGGAGCGGGGAGTGCATACCCTGTGCACTCTCCGCTATCAGGAGTAAATCTGGACACCTACGAGATATGACATGCGTAAAGGGGGGAGGGAAGTCCCCTTTTCTTAACAGTTGGTGTACGTAACGTTCGTTACGTACGCCAGCCCTTATGGCGTCATAAGAAGGTTGTGCACATGTGCAGAGCCTTCAAAACAGGGGGAAATACGTACGACAGGTACGCAATTCCCCTGGCGACCGTACTTTAGGATCCGGCCCAATATACTATGATTTTTTCATTTTTTTTTGTTTTTTTGCTTCGTTCCCAACTTAGCATCAGGTCCAATGCCAACAGCTCCAACCTACTACACAAAATAGATGAAGAGTGCAAATGCCCACAAGCGCTCTCCCATGGGCACTGAAGTGTCAGGTTTCGGAAGCGATGATCTCAGCCTGTGAAGTGGAAACGTTACAGTGAGCTCCAGCTTGGGGTGGGCAGACTGCACATGTAGAATCTGTGCCCCTCTGTATTTTTATATACTGTTATAAATAGCCCTCAATAAGTCACCAGCATCAGGAGGGTCGGAACAACATTTATGTTACTCTCTCGCCATAGAATACTGGACCACATCCCACTTTCCAGCCACTGACCATCCAACAAGCATCCATCAAGATAGAATTTCAATGATAAAATGAACGTCGGTGGGTAGAACGGATTTCTGCGAGATTCTGCAATATATTATGTAGCTCACACCTCATTCTGCAAATGGGGCTGATTCAGAGTTTGGGAGTAAGGGTGAAAAAGGTGCAGCTCGGCTAAACCATTTTTCAAACTAAGGGGTTTTAATTCATTTAAAATCTTTTGCAGGCAGGAAAAATACTTTACTCGTTCACATAGGGGTAGATCCAACTAAGTAAGCTAGCCGTGGATGTAAAAACGCTATTTTGTATGTACTGTGCATGGACACAACATAAGTTACGTCAAGTCAACTCTGAACGTACATCCTAGCCTCGTATCGGTACCGTAACTACGAATGAAGGGGGTATGGTGTGCTTAGACACCTACGTAGTTTGGCCTTGCTCACTCTCCCCTCTGCTTTCCTTGTCTTCACTCTCCCCTGCTCCTGTGTCTCTCCCCATTGCTTTCCTCTGTCTAACCTGCTCCCGTGTCTTCCCAAACAGCTGTTCTCCTTTGTCTGTCCTGCTCCTGTGTCTCCCTAAGCAGCTGCTCTCCTCTTTTTGTCCTGCTCCTGTGTCTCTCCTAGGTGCTCTCCTCTCTGTCCTGCTCCTGTGTCTCCCTAAGCTGCTCTCCTCTGTCTGTCCTACTCCTGTTTCTCTCACCGCTGCTCTGTCTTTCCTTCCATTCTATCCTGCTCCTGTGGCCCTCCCCAGTGGTCTCCTATGTTTGTCCTGCTCCTGTCTCTCCCCCAGTGGTCTCCTCTGTTTGTCCTGCTCCTGTGTCTCGCCCCAGTGGTCTCCTATGTTTGTCCTGCTCGTGTCTCTCCCCCAGTGGTCTCCTCTGTTTGTCCTGCTCCTGTGTCTCGCCCCAGTGGTGTCCTATGTTTGTCCTGCTCCTGTGTTTCGCTCTGCCCTTCCACTATATCCCGCTCCTGTGTCCATCCCTACTGCTGCACTCTGTCATCCCTATGTTCTGTTCTGAATATATTATTTTAGATTTTGTCATCACTGTATGAAAAAAAATGTTAAATAGAAAATAAATACAAAAACGCAAAATAAAACAAAAAAAAATTAAATAAAAAATACACACTTCTTGTGATCTCTGAATACCTATAACGAATGTAATTTGTACACCTAGAAAAACGATATATCACAGCCACCTCTATATAAACAAAAACGCGTTAGAAGTTATAGTCTGAAAAGGGAAGTTATGCCTAAAATATGAAATTTTATTTCAAGTAACTTAAACACGATACAAAAATAAGAGAGGGGGCCTTGAAATTCCTTCATTATTTTTATAGTCGCTGAGAGGTAAAACGTCTAAGTCACTACAAAGAGCCAAAAACAACATCAATAACTCAAATGAATAAACAACATTTAAAAAACATGGTTAGACCTATATTTTCATGCGTATAATATATTTGTCACACTCCAATAATTATTTCCTGAAAAAATAATAATATAAATATTCTTCTGACAGAGTAATTACAGCTTTGTCTTCAGAAGCAACAGATCTGTCCTGGCTTCGTACTCAGCCATTCCTTAAAATGAGGAAAATAATATATTACATAAAATAAAATGAGCCGAGGATATAAAATCAGTACTGGATACATACTACAGCGCAGGAGCGGGTGTATAACATTGCAACGCAATTTTGATCTTGGCATCGCTGTACTATGCAGCGATGTCTCTAGAATAAATTAGGAAGTTTATCCGTTTTACAGTACAAAACCGATCATGTAGATGGAG
The DNA here is from genome assembly GCA_011038615.1 of Limnodynastes dumerilii. Classification (NCBI taxonomy): domain Eukaryota; kingdom Metazoa; phylum Chordata; class Amphibia; order Anura; family Limnodynastidae; genus Limnodynastes; species Limnodynastes dumerilii. Next base: position 120,149 of record WWET01001126.1, on the reverse strand, counting down.
ATGTAAAATAAAAAAAACAACTTGGGGCAGGGCGGATCTCCTCAGAAGTAGCGCCAGCCTAACTCAACCATCAAGAGTTCTGAGGGAGCACAATTTATTAGAGACCAACTGGAAAACCGCAATAATTAAACGCTTGAAAAGTCATCAGGTCACCGCGGAAAAATCTGAAACGTTATTGCAATCCTGTTTGGCTCTGGATTATCTTAGTTAAAATGCATTTCAGACCGGTGGTGAAGTAAAAGCGGGGGAAAGTTTTTAAACATTATTGCCGCTTAACAATAACTGAGCAGTGGTTAAATGCCACAAGCTAACAGAGTAATATAGGGGACGATATGCATACCTGTATGGCCAAAGTCTACCCATTATCCAATGGATACTTCCAGTGAGAAAACATGCCCTGTCTCAAATAGACATCATCACAAGCTGGTTCCAAGACCAAAAGGAGGTCAGGGAAGGACAAAGACCACACAATTGCAGACCCGCCAACATGACCCAATCCACCAGGTACACAATACTCCGGTCCTGGGCTTGAACCAGTCACTCACCTGGCTTTAATCAATTAACTGATTTTTGAAGAACATTATCCTCTTCAACATGGGTGGTTACCATAGTAACAGATTGTTGAAAGCTCAGGAACAGAGTATTTTGTACCTTGTGGAACGTGACGTTGGAGGCTCTGATGGATCATGCAGTTCCGATGAGTAGCAATATCCCTAGCAGTTAATTACATTGTATGGAGCAAAAGACTTTCTGATGCCCCCACACACACAGTCCAATTAATCATGTAAAAGTACCTGATATGACCATTGGTTACCTGTATATAGCATCATAGAGAGCTACATGTCAGATGAGATATATTTGTACGATTCTTCTGTCTTCTACTTTTCTTTACAGTATCTACCCCTGAGGTGTCAACTCATGTGTATGCTCATTACAATGAGTGCTCCATTGTATCTTCCTTCATACACCAGAGCAGGCCCAGCTAACCTAGCCATCGAACGCATGCTGGGACTTGTAGTTTTGCAACACCTGGAGAGCCACAGGATGGCTAGGCTTACAGAGTGCTCATTGCACTGCAACTTATACAGCTGAAGAGGTCAAATCTCCTACCTCATCACACTTCATAGAGGCCTTTGCTATAGTGAGAGCATAAAATGATGGTAAATAAATGGTAAAAGAAATATGAAAACAGTGTGATGAATAGTTTTTGAGGATCATCATCAAATTTAATTTTTTTTAAAAGTGGTATATGGAAAAAATATAATGAAAATAATAGTTTAATTTTTTAACAATAATAACATTTCTAATCATCTCCATGACCATCCCTTTCACCTTGTGTGGACCTCCACATCCTTTTAGTCTGGTGAGTCTTTTTCATCCTCCCTTACTATGATAGCGTAGGTGTATCTATAATGGGTGCAGGGTGTGCAGTGCACACGGGCCCCTCAGAACAGGGGGCCCTGTAACATTCATCCTGCACCCAGGTTTGGCGAGGGAAGGGGGGCCCATTCGGCATCTCTTTCTTCCCTGTAAGATCTTCCGGAGGTAACTTGCGGTGGGACTGTCTCGATTCACAGGCTGGAAAAGGGGTGGGGCTTAAAGCGCTGTTAGGCCCAGCCCATTTTGAAGTCCGCGAATCGGGAAAGTTCTGTCTCAGGGTAGGGGGGGGGGCATGTATAAATTCTGTGCTAGAGTTTTTAAGTTACTGATGTGTTTGTGTTTATATTGTGTGCTCTGTTAAGTTGTATTGTATTTTATTGCCTTTAGTGATCTGTGCTATGACTTACAGTGTATTTATAAATTGATTATTTGATTTACTTGTCATATTATCCTATTAAACTTAAGGGCTGGTCCATTTATATGTTAAAAAATACCCTGGACCCCTACACGTCTCACTTCCCACCCTAGTGGTGACCCTTCCTCCTCTCCCCTCCCTGGTCTTCCTTTGTCTCTCAGGGAAATCTCTGATTAAAGGATTCCCATGTTATCCCCACACTTGCAGTTCCTATGTTTTTCCGATCAGCATACTGTCCCATTAGCTCCGGTCATTCTCTGGCCATTCTGTAATGTTTAATCTCCCTGTGTGAGTAAGAGAATCTGCCCCTCCTGATTGTTCCTCAGCTGGGATGAGTGTGACCCGGGGACAGGCTCGTTCTAACACTATTTTATAAAGTCACAAAGGGTCCAAGAGGATTTGAATTTCTTGTTCCTCAGATCTGTTAGAAATGTGGAAAGACTTTTAAAGTCCTGGATTCGCTCCCTGCCTAATTTTTCTTCGTTCCGCCATTAATCCTGTGTGTGCCTAGCTCTAGGGGGAGTTTTAATCTAAGGGGAGAAGGGGGGGGGTTAAGGTAAGGCTCTTAGGAAGGAAGGGATAGGGTTAGGCTGCAGGGAGGGGGGGTCTTAGGGTAAGGCTGTAGAGAATGGAGGGATAGGGTCAGGCAGCGAGGAAGGGGGGGTCATAGGGTTAGGCTATAGAGAAGGGGGGGTTATGGAGGCATAAGCAATCGAAATCCCAGTTCGGAACTAGCTGGGAGAGAACGGCCCAATCGAGATACAGCCATTTGAAGCGGGGACCCACACCCCTATGGCGTTTTCCTTTCCCACATTATTTCCTTATCCTATAATTCTGTTTGATATACCTATTGATATTTGCTGTATTATACCCTTCATCCAAGAAGGAGTCCATAATTATTGTAAGATGGATATCCTGCTTTAATAATAATAGAAATAATTAAAGAAAAACAGACAACGCTTATTAGTACTGTAGAAATGGCCATTTGAGAACTACATGGCACCAAGATTTTGGTTAACCAGAGCTATTAGAACAGAGGAACACTGGGAAGCTGGTTTTAATTTTCTCTCGTTAATAAATCAACGTCTATATAATGACATTGCTGCCCCGTTGCTTAGTAAAACACAAAGTGGAATATATACTTCTTTCAGACCACATTGCTAGATGTTATGCCAGTGTCTCCAAATACACAGCACTATCCGGCTTCTAACATTCTATAATACACTGAACCTTCACTGCAAATTACTAGGCCACACAAAAAAACAAAAAAGAAGCACAAAGTGTTTGCTACACACGACAAGCTATCTCATAAGTGCTATTCTTACATTTATTCCTGCAACATCACACCAAATAAAAGGCATTAACACTACACAGGCTCATAAATATTAATATTTATAAACAGACAGGAATAAATACCAAATAATAATTATTTTGCTCTCAAGACAATTTTTATTCCGGAGAGGATAATGTAAAAAAGAGTGATGAATTAAACACAAATATGACTGCAAGACATTAATCTACAGGGTTTTGCCGGCTGAATTTAGAATGACAGTTATATTAAATAAAAATATCATTTTATCATATTTTTTTTAATCAGTTTTTAGATTGTGGAGAAACGGTTTATTGGAGGGTGGGGGTCAATTTAGATTTCTGCCCGAAGCACTGTATAATTCTGTAGTTTTAAACTTAAACCATCTAAAGTCCTTTAAATTCAACAGTTAAAATTATGATTCAGCAATATCTACTTTTATTTTATTTTTTACTAACTGAAAACCGTAAACAATGACATCACTGAGGCACTACAGTCATTCAAAAGTAATAGCCATTCAAAGTAAACAACGATTCAGAGATTGAAAATAAGAGAGGAAAGTTACTCCTGGGCAAAACCATGTTGATTTCAGGGATGTCAAATTTCATCTGTTACAAACAGTATTAGAGTTGAGAGGTGATGTTTCCTATCCCAAGTCTAAATAACAGTGTGATAGTAACGCTGGTCAGTATCTGTGTGCAAAAAGCAAAAGCAAAGTATTCTCCCTGCATGCATAGAATAAAATTAATTTGACTCCCCCCCTGAAATCAAAATGATTCTGCCCAGGAGTAACTTTCCGCTCTTATTATCAATCTCGGAATCTGGTCCAATGACATTACTGAGGCACTAATGTTGGCAGCCATTTTGTCAGTTTGATAAAAGGTCATAGTAAGCAATGATCTCACTAGAGTTCCCTAGATCACAAATTGCCTCTTTGAGGGTACTTTTCTGGGAGGCTGTTCACAAAATGGCTTCTTGCTGTGTTTACTGGTGACAATTTTATCATCAACATCACTGTTTATTTCTAGGACACAACAGATTCTGTTCAGATAAGACACACAAATGCAATATACCAGGACACATGAATAAGCATAACAACCCATACATACATGAATAGTCATGAGCTAGCGATTACCGATTACAAATTCCATGCACTTTAAATGTCTGTAATAGGAGACACACTGATCCAGAGTTAGGAGCAGCTGCTAAAAAAAGGTGCAAATCTGCATCAGAGTAAACCATGTGGCCATTAAGTTGTTTTTGAACGCATGGAAAAATAACAGCTGATTTTGCTTACACACTATTTTATATAGTGTTTTGTTTGCACATTTTGCCTTTGCCTCTTCCTGCAGTTTAACGTATCTTTGTCCTGTGAAGATATAAGGGCAGACACAAGCTGCTTGCGGAAGGCAGACATTAGTAAGAAGGTGTGCATGACCCGGGCAGATGTTCTGCATCCAATCTCCTCTCCGTACATACAAGCCTAAACCCTGCAATTTAGGTAGAGTTAGGAGGCAATGGAGGCAATGGAGGTAGAGTTTATGTTGTGGGCACAGCAATTAGCAGCTCCGTACTGATCTGTGTGCATACAGAGACATCTGTAGAGAGCAGCTTTATGGCTGCAGATGTATAAAATCTGCACAAGAGAGAGGAGAGTTCACTCCCATCTTCCGTACGGATTGCCAGACCTCAGCATGGAGGTCTGTATATGGACCTTTTTTATTTTTGCTGTTACTCTCAAAGTCTGAGTGAGCCCCTGTGTGTATGAGGACAGCGCAACCTTGAGAACTGAATCAGAATTCATTGATTTGCAAATAACGATACCATAAAACACGATGAACTTGCAGACGGCCTACCCGCTAAGCAGGATTCCTGCCGTGTGTCTGAAGTACTGAAGGCTTTGATGAGAGATATGGATTCTTCAATCAATCCCAAGTTTCTGTTACAAAGAAATGCAAAATAAAATACAAATATATAAATACATAAAACAATGGAAAACATTAACTCAACAACGCTTTTACATCTATGTTTCCATAAAACAACGTGCCCACCCTGACAATATGACCTGTAATTATAGATCCAAATTGACCCAATAACCGCTGGTCCACAATACATCAAGTGTCAACAAGATTACAAAAAACTTTATACCTCTATAGTGATTGCTTATAATTATTATATATTTTCTTTATATATAACATTGGTGGTGATCTCTCCTCCTGCACCACAAATTTAAGGGAAATATAAATTGCAATTAGTGAGGTCCTCTGCTGGGTACCACCCATAAGGACCACCATCTGTACAAGGGTCCAATGCAAGACTAGCAATGACGTCCCACCCCTGAGCATCCCTAGGGGCCTGATTCAATTGCCTGTGAAGACGGGATAAGCGAGAGGTGCACCTATTCCCAACTATTACAGCAAGTTAAATTTATGGATTTTAATATGCAACTCTACGAGGTGCTTATTAATATCCACAACACTAATTTGCCAAATAAGCACTGCGACCAGACATCGCAGGCAATTGAATCAGGCCCTAAAAGTCTTCCCCATTTAATATCTTATATGGGAACTGGTTCACATCACGCCACATGAATTTTAAACATTAGCAGCAGACAACACATTGGGTAAGTTAAACCTGAATCGTTCTCTTTGATGAGCCTCATTTTGAGGTGTTCGATGTGATAGGCTATTTCCCGAAGTACCGGGATCTCCAATCCTCGCTATGACATCTGCTAACCAGCTTCCAAAGCTTTGTGGTCAGTATATGCAAGCTTTCTCTACCTAATTAAAGGGAGAGCATTCAGCCCCACACAGTGAAACCGCAGGAACATACAAGTATTTTACCCAGGGCACGGTGTGCCAAGGCGCTGGGAGCACAGATTATGCTTACTCAGTGCTTTCCCTTAACCTGTACAGTAACAATCCAGTCCCTCTACCAGTACACCACCACTCATGCTCCGTTACACATAGTTGTGATTGCAAATCTATATTGAGCAGTTTACAAATATATTATGCAACTGCATCCGGCTTCCCCGTAGTATATTCTGCCTGAATGAACAAATCTGAGTAATGAGCAATGCTTACTAGAAAAATGTCTCATGACCAAACAACCTGCAACGCCAAGGAAACAGACAACCTACGTCTTCATGAACAGTCTGCTTCTGCTCCAGCACAAAAATGCTCAACTCTTATTGTGATGCTGACGAAACTATTCTAAAAATTCTTAATTTATTTATCTATTCTTTACAGGTTTATTATTTTTGCAATTTTTCACATCCCTGAAACATTGTAGACTACAGCCTAAATTTCTAACACACCCAAAGGGGTCTGAGTCCCAACAAAGAATGGCCCTATTTCCATAGGACCGTTCTCTCCCACCCAGTTTCGAACTGGCTGGGATATCGATTGCATATGCCTCGAAGAGGTGAGTGGCTAAAATAACCCCAATCCTTCCCCTAATTCTAACCCTAACCCTCCCCTTCCCTGCACCCTGACCCTCCCTTCCCCGCAGCCTGACCCTAATCCTAACACTCCCTTCTCTATAGCCTAATCCTAAGAACCCCCTGCCCACAGCCTGACCCTAACACCCCCCCCCCCAACACTAAAACGCCCCAGAGAGTTGCTGTCATCCGACGGGTCTGCAAAAATGAATGGGCGAGTATCCCACAAACTCACCCATTCATAAAAAAAATTCTAAAATGACCCCCTATTTGAAATAGAGACAGCAGAAAAATAACTTTAGCTTGTCTCTATTTCGCAAAGTGGCCCATCGGACCTCAGACTGTAACCGCACACAAACTAGAGTTAATTTTTAGTCAGTAGTCAATTACCCTACCAGCATGTTTTTGGGGTGTAAGTGGAAACACACACATAAAAAAACTGCAAACAGATAAGGCCTTGTCTGGGAATCAAACTCATAACTTCAGTGCAGTGAGGCAGATATGCTAACCACTTGAGCCACCAGTATCTTTTAGCCAGAAACTGTAAACTTTGTAAATTTTACAATAACACGTCAGTATTTGTCTGACATAGCAGATAACGATCAACAGCCTACTATCTTAGCCAAAAAAGCTTCAGGTCAAGCTTCTGAAATGTCATTGATCCAGACTTACCGGATAGTATTCTGATTTTGGACGCACTGCACACAGGCATTTCGAAGGCATCTGAAGCATTCGGCTGAAATATTGAACCAGCCCTCCACAGAAGAATCAGACAATGCAATAATTGCTTGGCACGCCTGAGATGCTCTAGATAATATCTTTAAGATCAACGTGAACACACTCTCATCAGCGATCTCTCTGGAAGAGGAAAGAAAATCGTATGAGTTACTAGCTGGAATGGGACAAGCTACAGTAGCTCGCTATCATGAGAGAAGGCTGAAAAACATTAAAGCACATTGGCATATTTACATACCTAGCATTGCATCATAGCCACAAAGAACAAATATATACATTTACAAAGACCGTGCTGTATCAGGAATGAAGCCATGATACAGTGGATGTGAGGGGATAGTGTGATATAGCAACCATTGTTAGCAGTCTATACACAGAATGTAAAATTATATTATCATAAGCAAACTTCAGACGTGCATTTAGAACGTAGCCAATATCGCAAAATTATACCATCAGGTCCTATCCTGAGTAATAAATAATAATATTGAACGGGATCCTCAGATTTATGTGTGTGAGCAGATCACAAGATCATTGAAGTGAGTTATAATAAATAAAGTAAACTCAATCGTGCTTAACATATAGCTTTATTAGTGACAGCCAATGACACCAGGTAACTAGTACTGGTAACTGTTACAGATTACACAACCAGGGCACAGAGTCTAACTAGGGCCTGGTTTTCACTAGAGCCCCTGATGGTGGGGATAGTCTAGGCTGAAGGGAAACTAGCAGGTCGCAGCCCTGGAGGCTCCATCCAGGAGAAGAGGCAGAAACAAAGTAGGAATCAGAGAACGAGAGGGGCAAGCAGGACAGCGTGCAAAAAGGAACTAGGAGAGACTAGTCCCGACAGACGACGTAGAAAACGGACTGGGACTGAGACTGACCAGAGGGAATAGGTACTCAAACACACTCACTGAGTGGCACCCCGGAAGGGGAAAAACCCCGCAAGAACCCAGGCAAGGAGAAAGAGAGAGCACAGACAGGGGAGAACACACGGGAGAGCAGATGGGGTACACTGGGAGAACTAGGCTGGAAATCAGGAAAAATGAAGGCACTCAATCACAAATGACACAAGGCCGAAAGCATAAGTCACAAGGAAATCAATATAGGAGTAGGTCACAGGTTAGAGAAACAAGCGCTATAACCTGCAGTGTTAAACTCACCATACCAGCCCCAATATAGGATCTGCTGCCCTGTGATTGGTCAACAGAAACAGGCCCACCACTTCTGATTGGCTGTCCCTAGACGTGAGGACGCTGATCAGAGTCCATAACAGTGGGCAGAGAGCACGCGTTCAGATGGCTGAGGTGGTGCTCAGAGCCCAGACTACACGTGCATCTCCGGCATGAGGCAGGAGACCGGAACGTAAATCACAGGGAGCAGGTAAGAGAGTTACAAGCCGGACCGCATGGCATGTAACAAAAACTAGTATTAGTTCAGGTAGCTATTATGTGTAACTAGTTTTAGTTGAGGTTGCTGATACTTGAAACTAAAAAAAAAAGTGAAATAGTGGGTGCAAAAAAAATGCAACAAATATGATGTATAAGATATCCAAAGGCAAGATGTCCCTTGGTCTTCATAAAAACGTATAGAGGATATCACCAGACCACTTAATTATAAATTAGTTAATTAATTAATTTTAATTATAAACATCATTAAGGAGAAAAAAAAATACAAACAAGAGATTGCGTCAAAACGAGGATCTTTATTAACCAATAGAGCGCTGTCAAGTTCATATATCGGGACACAATACACTCACCCTCAGTCTACTGTATTATTAGAAGAAAAGAGACATTGGACCACTTATAAATATTGAAGATTATATGAAAATCACCCCTCACACCAGGGTTTGGAAATATTGGACATGAACTACAGAACCATTAGCATGTATGCCGGTCCTCTCTATTTATCCCTGTGTTTTTATTATTCCTTTTTGATCCCTACACTAAACATTTATTGTGTCACTTGTAGAGACTTCTTATTTGTGTCAGTCTTTTCAGTGTGATGAGAGACTTCTTTTACGTTTTAGCAAAACCAGATCTGTTGTTTTTCCCTTTCACTCATTTATCGATACAACCATTTAATATTGAATTTGTTTTGTACTAGTAACTATTATTAATCCAAGCAGCTTACATGGATAACTAGTTTAAGTGAAGGTGGTTCTTATGCGTAACTAGTATTAGCTCAGAAGGCCAGCCCCAGTAACTAGTATTAGTTCAGAAGCTAGTACCAGTAACTAGCATTAGTTCAAAAGCTAGTACCAGTAACTAGTATTTGTTCAAAAGCTAGTACCAGTAACTAGTATTTGTTCAGAAGGCCAGTACCAGTAACTAGTATTAGTTCAGAAGCTAGTACCAGTAACTAGCATTAGTTCAAAAGCTAGTACCAGTAACTAGTATTTGTTCAAAAGCTAGTACCAGTAACTAGTATTTGTTCAGAAGGCCAGTACCAGTAACTAGTATTAGTTCAGAAGCTAGTACCAGTAACTAGCATTAGTTCAAAAGCTAGTACCAGTAACTAGTATTTGTTCAAAAGCTAGTACCAGTAACTAGTATTTGTTCAGAAGGCCAGTACCAGTAACTAGTATTAGTTCAGAAGCTAGTACCAGTAACTAGCATTAGTTCAAAAGCTAGTACCAGTAACTAGTATTTGTTCAAAAGCTAGTACCAGTAACTAGTATTTGTTCAGAAGGCCAGTACCAGTAACTAGTATTAGTTCAGAAGCTAGTACCAGTAACTAGCATTAGTTCAAAAGCTAGTACCAGTAACTAGTATTTGTTCAAAAGCTAGTACCAGTAACTAGTATTTGTTCAGAAGGCCAGTACCAGTAACTAGTATTAGTTCAGAAGCTAGTACCAGTAACTAGCATTAGTTCAAAAGCTAGTACCAGTAACTAGTATTTGTTCAAAAGCTAGTACCAGTAACTAGTATTTGTTCAGAAGGCCAGTACCAGTAACTAGTATTAGTTCAGAAGGCCAGTACCAGTAACTAGTATTAGTTCAGAAGGCCAGTACCAGTAACTAGTATTAGTTCAGAAGGCCAGTACCAGTAACTAGTATTAGTTCAGAAGGCCAGTACCAGTAACTAGTATTAGTTCAGAAGGCCAGTACCAGTAACTAGTATTAGTTCAGAAGGCCAGTACCAGTAACTAGTATTAGTTCAGAAGGCCAGTACCAGTAACTAGTATTAGTTCAGAAGGCCAGTACCAGTAACTAGTATTAGTTCAGAAGGCCAGTACCAGTAACTAGTATTAGTTCAGAAGGCCAGTACCAGTAACTAGTATTAGTTCAGAAGGCCAGTACCAGTAACTAGTATTAGTTCAGAAGGCCAGTACCAGTAACTAGTATTAGTTCAGAAGGCCAGTACCAGTAACTAGTATTAGTTCAGAAGGCCAGTACCAGTAACTAGTATTAGTTCAGAAGGCCAGTACCAGTAACTAGTATTAGTTCAGAAGGCCAGTACCAGTAACTAGTATTAGTTCAGAAGGCCAGTACCAGTAACTAGTATTAGTTCAGAAGGCCAGTACCAGTAACTAGTATTAGTTCAGAAGGCCAGTACCAGTAACTAGTATTAGTTCAGAAGGCCAGTACCAGTAACTAGTATTAGTTCAGAAGGCCAGTACCAGTAACTAGTATTAGTTCAGAAGGCCAGTACCAGTAACTAGTATTAGTTCAGAAGGCCAGTACCAGTAACTAGTATTAGTTCAGAAGGCCAGTACCAGTAACTAGTATTAGTTCAGAAGGCCAGTACCAGTAACTAGTATTAGTTCAGAAGGCCAGTACCAGTAACTAGTATTAGTTCAGAAGGCCAGTACCAGTAACTAGTATTAGTTCAGAAGGCCAGTACCAGTAACTAGTATTAGTTCAGAAGGCCAGTACCAGTAACTAGTATTAGTTCAGAAGGCCAGTACCAGTAACTAGTATTAGTTCAGAAGGCCAGTACCAGTAACTAGTATTAGTTCAGAAGGCCAGTACCAGTAACTAGTATTAGTTCAGAAGGCCAGTACCAGTAACTAGTATTAGTTCAGAAGGCCAGTACCAGTAACTAGTATTAGTTCAGAAGGCCAGTACCAGTAACTAGTATTAGTTCAGAAGGCCAGTACCAGTAACTAGTATTAGTTCAGAAGGCCAGTACCAGTAACTAGTATTAGTTCAGAAGGCCAGTACCAGTAACTAGTATTAGTTCAGAAGGCCAGTACCAGTAACTAGTATTAGTTCAGAAGGCCAGTACCAGTAACTAGTATTAGTTCAGAAGGCCAGTACCAGTAACTAGTATTAGTTCAGAAGGCCAGTACCAGTAACTAGTATTAGTTCAGAAGGCCAGTACCAGTAACTAGTATTAGTTCAGAAGGCCAGTACCAGTAACTAGTATTAGTTCAGAAGGCCAGTACCAGTAACTAGTATTAGTTCAGAAGGCCAGTACCAGTAACTAGTATTAGTTCAGAAGGCCAGTACCAGTAACTAGTATTAGTTCAGAAGGCCAGTACCAGTAACTAGTATTAGTTCAGAAGGCCAGTACCAGTAACTAGTATTAGTTCAGAAGGCCAGTACCAGTAACTAGTATTAGTTCAGAAGGCCAGTACCAGTAACTAGTATTAGTTCAGAAGGCCAGTACCAGTAACTAGTATTAGTTCAGAAGGCCAGTACCAGTAACTAGTATTAGTTCAGAAGGCCAGTACCAGTAACTAGTATTAGTTCAGAAGGCCAGTACCAGTAACTAGTATTAGTTCAGAAGGCCAGTACCAGTAACTAGTATTAGTTCAGAAGGCCAGTACCAGTAACTAGTATTAGTTCAGAAGGCCAGTACCAGTAACTAGTATTAGTTCAGAAGGCCAGTACCAGTAACTAGTATTAGTTCAGAAGGCCAGTACCAGTAACTAGTATTAGTTCAGAAGGCCAGTACCAGTAACTAGTATTAGTTCAGAAGGCCAGTACCAGTAACTAGTATTAGTTCAGAAGGCCAGTACCAGTAACTAGTATTAGTTCAGAAGGCCAGTACCAATAGAGCACTAAGTCTCGTATTCCCAGGTCCATTTTCAGGTGGAGTTGTGTGCGTATTTTTAGGATCGGATGAACTGCGTATGCGTAGTAACTTTATTTATGGAAGTTACGTTAAATATACGCATGTAAATGCTTTAGGCACGGACATGTGAATCGCACTTGGGGACACACATGCGGAGGGGCGGGGTTGAAATACGTACCAGAAAATTTATGTGACAGAGGGTGGGGGGGCATTTAAATGAGTCTGAGGGTGCGGTTACATAGAATCGCACGTACAGAAGACATTTGCACACGTATGGACACACGTAAAGTTAGAGGTGCTCTATGGAGGCGCAAGTCCACGATTGCACGGCTGTGAGAGGGGAGTGTGGTGGGTGTTGGTGGGTGTGGCCTTGCTACGTGCGTTCGTATAGTTGCATACTTTTAAACGTGTTGGCACATACATAACGGAGATGTAGGTCACAGCACAGCTATATTGGGGTAAGTTCACCTGGTCAAAGCACCTCCTGTGTGCTCAGGATGTCTGTATTAAGCCAATGAAAGAATGCAGTAGCCATATCACGGAGGGGTCAGGCTGCCACTAGAAAACTAGTCATTAGTAACAAGACAATGCAAGTCTTGCTTTATAAATATATATAATGTATGGATTTTCCCCTAAGAAAAGATGCGATATCTGGAAGAAGGTGCTGCTGAGATTACAGGAGGCCCTTGAAGCTGAGCCTCCTGTCAATCTCTGTGCTGATTAACTTTCAAACCTGGCATGCAGCTAGCTCATTCGATGTCCGCAGAAACTCCGTTCAGCAGTGTACGGCAGTGTTCCCCAACCTCAGTCCTCAGGGACCACTAACAGTGCATGTTTTCCAGGTGTTTATTTATTTATATATACATAATGTATGGATTTTCCCCTAAGAAAAGTTGCAATATCTGGAAGAAGGTGCTGCTGAGATTACAGGAGGCCCTTGCAGCTGAGCCTCCTGTCAATCTCTATGCTGATTAACTTTCAAACCTGGCATGCAGCTAGCTCATTTGATGTCCGCAGAAACTCCGTTCAGCAGCGTACTGCAGTGTTCCCCAACCTCGGTCCTCAGGGACCACTAACAGTGCATGTTTTCCAGGTGTCACTGCTGGGGCACAGGTGTGTTCATTACTAACTGACACTAACTGGCGTACGGCACCTCCATCTCCTGACCGGAGTGTCCTGGTCTATCTGACTCCATAAGTACCAGCAAGCATAGCAGTAATATAGTAACAGAAGCCCTTCACCTCCTGCAGAATAGAGAGCTTTCATACTGTATTACTACTGTACTTGTTGATAAATATGGAATTAGACAGAGGGGGAAAATATGGGCAAGGGGTGGAGGTACACAGTTCAATAATCAGACTTGCTCACATATTACACAATTTCGCCTCCTTGGGATGATAATCACTCAAGAGTTCTGAACGATCAGATAATCAGACCCCAGGATTTTTTTTTGACAGCTATCCATCAGCACTACACCCCATGGCGATCACTGGTCTGTTCTCCCGATAATCACATGATAAAGGCCGATAAACGCTCTAGCCCGTGGTGTTGATCTTAAAGCCACGTCTACGTAGAATATATAGGTAAACAAGGGGCTCATGGGGGTAGATCCAGACCTAAGTGCTATTTACATTAGATTGCATAGCATAGTTACGCTGGCGTCAATACTATGCACTCCCGTCGCTCGTATGTACTTTGCCCGTTTCACGCTACCCAAACCCAAACTTTACTTTTGATAGCGTAAGTGCTGACGTACGTAATGGATTATACGTGGCGGCCAAACCCGGCCCATACCGTCCAATTTAAATGCCTCCCTCCGCCTCCAAAGCCTAATTACGAGTGTCTTATCGATACCCCTGTCCCTTCGTTGGTAGTTACGCTGATGGTACGTATGTTAATCGTTATGCGGCGTAATATCTGCCACGCGTAGTACTAATGGGCGATTTTACGCCATCGGCTAGCGTACTTGGTTCAGGATCTGGCTCATTGGGGCTGATCCAGACCTTCGGCATTTCCGGCGTTCTACACGTGCACTGGGCAGATGTTGCCTGGCGGAATCGATTTTTCAGGGAGCCGTGGATCGTGTGTCCGTAACTACAGCGTAGCTACAGGCGAAGGGGCGGGCAGCACAGTAACGGTGTAGTTACGGAAGGTAGGTGGGGGAGGGAGGGAAATTAGGAAGGGAGGGCTGGGTCAGGGGTTACGATCCTGTGGCCGGCGTAATTACCCACTGTTACACCGGCTGAAGTTAAGGTAGCCACGGGGGCGGTCCAGCTTAACTATGGATCAGGCCCATTGGGGTGGATCCAGAACTAGGTCCGTCTTCAATAAACAATAGCTACTGCGCATGCGTGGTAGCTATTGTACGTAATCTGCGTATCGTTTCGATACGTAGATTACGTATATGCGGTCTTTCAGACGCTAGGACGGCGGGCGTAAGATCGGCTTTTCAGCCGATCTGCACATGCGCCGGGCAGATGTTGCCCGGCGTAGCTACGGCAACGCCTGATCCTGGATCGGGCGTCCGTAGCAGCGCCGCAGGGACGCTGGAGGGGACGTCCCCCAGCGTCCCTACGTTCAGGTTAGTGCAGGTGGGCGGGGGGAGGTAATTAAATGAGGGTGGGAGGGCAGGCTAGGCGGCCATACGCTCGTGTGCAAGCGTATGGCCCCTTCCTTATGCCGGCTGAAGTTAGGGTAGCCTTCAGCCGGCGTAAGTAAGGAAAGGGCCATACGCCCGCACAGGGGGAGTGTCGGGGTAAGTGAACGCGCGATACGCTGTGCTTTAGCGCATCGGCGTAGGTCTGGATCAGGCCCATTGTGAGTAAACATAAGGCAACTCAAGGATATTATTGAAGGTGGGCAGTAAGGAAAAGAATGCTCATATGGTCTGACCAGGATACAGCCCCAGATGAATGCATAGCACCCTGCATTTACAAATGCAGCGCTGGTTCTGCAATTCCTGGGGGTCAGACGGGTAAGTTTTCATTCTATTCAACCTAACCTTTACCCTCCTGCCAACTTTAACCCTAACCATCCCCTTCTAATATCCTAACCCTAACCTTACACCAGCAGCCTAGCCCTAACCTTACACCTTCCAGCAGATTAACCCTAACCTTATGCCTTTCAGAAGCCTAACCCTAACCTTCCTCTCCCCACAGCCCAACCCTAACCTTCCCCTTTTAATATCCTAACCCTAACCTTACACCTTCAAGAAGCATAACCCTACCCTTCCTCTCTCCAAAGCCTAACACTAACCTTCCTCTCCCCACAGCTTAACCCTAACCATCCCCTTCTAATATTCTAACCTTACAGCAGCCTAACCCTAACCTTTCTCTCTCCAAAGCCTAACACTAACCTTCCTGTCCCCACAGCTTAACCCTAACACCCCCTCATAGCCTAACCCTAACCATCCCCCCCCCCTCACACACAGTCTAACTCAACTCATCTAGAAGCCTAACACTAACAGCATGTGAAACCACACCTTACAGCAGCCTAACCCTAACCTTTCTCTCTCCAAAGCCTAACACTAACCTTCCTCTCCTCACAGCTTAACCCTAACCATCCCGTTCTAATATCCTAACCTTACACCTTACAGCAGCCTAACCCTAACCTTTCTCTCTCCAAAGCCTAACACTAACCTTCCTCTCCTCACAGCTTAACCCTAACCATCCCGTTCTAATATCCTAACCTTACACCTTACAGCAGCCTAACCCTAACCTTTCTCTCTCCAAAGCCTAACACTAACCTTCCTCTCCCCACAGCTTAACCCTAACCCCCCCCCCTCATAGCCTAACCCTAACCATCCCCTCCCCTCCAACACACACAGTCTAACTCAACTCATCTAGAAGCCTAACACTAACGGCATGTGAAACCGATACCTTGTTGAAATAGGAACATTCCACATGGTACCCGGCCTACAGAAATATTCTTTATTAAACACGTGTCCGCACTGATTTCTGCAGCAGCAACTGCAACCTGTGTGTAGAGTAGGGATTGCCAAAAACTCCCCTATAAAGTTAACCATGAGGAGCAGAAAACTTAAGTTTAAGGCTAACTCCTCTGTGATTATCCCCCCACAGACAACACTTTTTTATTCTATAAAGAAGTACGCCATGTGTTTGTATACTTTATTTATAAAATACATAAAAAGTAAATATACATATGCACATTTGCTGTCCTTTTTACCGCTTTCAAAAAAAGAGTCCTAACTAGGACACCAGGAATACAATTATGTTAGGAAAGATTGTAAATTCACATCTCTAACTAAAGGGGAATACAGAAGTTGACTAGCAAATATTCCGTAAATTGTAGCTCAACGAAGAAAGCATTGTGGTCTAGCTCCTCACTAATTATACTAGGAATCAGGAAGAACCTTTATAACAGAGTGTTATTTTTATACATAAACCTGTGGGAAAAAGAAGAAAAAAAGCCGCTCTGGAAAATTAA
>WWET01001126.1:102352-103378 GCA_011038615.1 Limnodynastes dumerilii | reverse complement strand
AGCGGTAGCGAAGTGACAAATGTCTGGGTTCCACCTTCTTTCCCGTAAAGTCAACGAGGCCGTTGACTGCAAAGTCTGATTGTTCTCTCTAAAACGACATGGAAGTCATTATAATGGGTGATGATCTCAGTCAGCAGTTGTGACAGCCAACCAGGAAGATAGAAAAGGCCTCCAAAATGTACACTGTAGTTACTAGGCCCAATTGTTTAACAGTCCAGAATAAGAAAACCATCTAGTTTTACAAAATGTATAGTAATATGGGACAAGATTTAGAGACTTTGCATGCAAACGTTCGGGGATCAGATCGAGAGGATGGAATATGCAAGTATTTGACAAATGCTTGTGCACCACACTTATACTTCACACAGCGTGGTTTCGACTGATCCCTGTCTGTACTACGGCCTGCAATAGCCTCTGCTGTATATCTATGTACTATTCTACTATTGACAGCTTTAAAGTATATCTTCACAGCTGTCAGAGCAGCATAGTACATAGAACATAGATCTGCAGCAGAAGCTTTGAATAATAGGGAGCCATTCAGCTTGCTGATTGGCTCCCTTAAAACATCGGGAGCTTGCTACCAGAGCGTTACTGGTGCGTTTAGTTGGCGTTTGAAAAATTGATCTTGGCCATACACTAGAGCGATTATTTGCCCGATCACCTGATAATTGGGTGATCAGCCCGATTACCGCTCTAGTGTATGGCCAGCTTAAGCGCCTTATACCATCTTTTGAGTCATCCGCAAGACTCGGAAAAGTTAAGGAAGGGATCTGGTAACATAAGGGGAGGGGCTTCACCAAAGCCCACACAGAAGGTTGGATTCAACAGGGATTCGAGATCGGATCCCAAACGCCACTGCACTCAGATATTCAAACGCAGCGGAAGTCTAGAGAATCATGTTAGATCTAGATCATGTTACAGACTAGAAGTAGTTACCACCGTCCAGTAAATAAAACCTTGCCATCAACTCTGAAAGCTGCACATCTGCAGGAATGAGCCCTTTAGAAAACCAGCTGTCACGTACAT
>WWET01001126.1:82352-97352 GCA_011038615.1 Limnodynastes dumerilii | reverse complement strand
CCATTTCTCTAGCTCCGTACACACTTCTCTCAGACGTTGCATGGGCGCAGCCATCTTGCAAGACATCCCGCCCAATTCGATGCCATGGTAACCCGCAGAAAAGTCAGATTCCTATTGGAGGAAGCGAGCAGCAGACGAAGGATATGATTGGGCAAGTAGGATTCGGGCTCTGATAGGGTGAATAAGCCGTCTATTATCTGGAGAGCACATGGCTTGTGTTTATCTCAGACAATTTCATGGACAGTACATAACATAAATGAAACAGGTCTGTGTAGTTTATTTACTGGTTTGTATCATTCTTTAAAAATGAAAACATATTGGTATGTATGTGAATATTTTATGGATCTGTTATATGGAACATTGCTCTTTTTATTTGTACATGGACTATTTTTAAACTTTGGAAGTTGTTTTTTTTATTAGATTTTTTTATTTTTCATTAAGCCTTTTTTTGTTTTTATGTCAGTTTACAATTTATAACTGTTGTGGTTACTTTGGCAGTCCGGTCAGTAGCTAAAAAAGGTACTACCTTATTAGCTCTCACAAGCAGGGCCCTCTTGTTATCACCCCCCTACCTTGGCCCATCAGATTCCATTTTCTCTCTCTACTGACTATCTGTGCCTTTCTTTTTCTGCTTCTACACTCACATGTTGCATTTTGTCTTTACTATATTTTACCCTATATATTGTTCTACTATTTTGCATTGTAGTTATACTCTATTCCCTACTTTACTATTTTGTACCCTATTGTTTTTATTGTACTGTGTAAATTGAATTCCCTATTGTCTCTGTATGGTGCTGCAGATAAGGTGTGGCACCTTATAAATAAACATTCTTAATATTAACAGGACTCAAAGTAAGGGGGTGTACGGGGGTATGCCATACCATCACTTCTTCCACTGATTTAATTGAAGAGCTGTAAATCTCCATTCACTTTTATTATTTATACATTTCCATAACGCCACTTCTAAATTTCCACTTTGACCACTGAATATTAATAATAATGATAAATAATCCGGGGTACATTTTGGAATAAGTAAGTATGCACCAGTGACTTCAGGGGTACACAAATTAGTGAAACAAATAGGGGTTCCAACATCTGCGCTCATGGAAAAACTGCACGGGAGGCGGGGTTTGCCATGCTAGTAAGGCAAACAGCGTCAAAAATATTATCTGCCCAGCAGGGGCATTTTAAGAAGTGAGGGGGCTCTTGTGCAGGATTTGTACATGCGCCCTCCCCTCCTTATCTGAGACAGGACTTTTCCGATTCGTGGACCTCAAATGGGGTGGGGCCTGTGTTGTAAGCCTCGCCCCATTTTCGGCCCGCGAATAGGGATAGTCCCAACGCAGGTGAAGGGGGCTCATCGGCATTTCTTCTCTCCGGCAGAAGAGGGAAGAAATAGATGCCGGAAGGCCCCCTTTCCCCTGCCAACCCTGGGTGCAGGATGAATGCCACAAGGCCCCCTGTTCTGAGGGGTCCGTGTGTACTGCACACCTTGCACCCATTATAGATACGCCTGTGCTGCCCAGATCCATGATCATATGGACGCAGATCTGTGCAGTAAATTTAATGTAGGGGTTATGGACAAGGAAAATAACTCCCCTCTTCCACGCGTAATAACAGACCCCTACACATACGGAAAGCGTATGTATGTATTGCGTAAATATATGTAACTGTGCATGTGCAGTAGTTACATTCTTTTTTAAATAACACACCTAAGCAGCCAGAGCTTCTTAGGTATGAATCCGGTTCTGTGTGTTTAGTAAAGAAAAAAAAAAGAAAAATATCCGACACTTTAAGGGACATAAAGGTTTAATTCCTAAGTAATCATTTTTGAGTGTTCAATAATTAAATATGTTTAATCTTTCTGTCGCTGAGAGGCTTTCAGTGTTTTACCAGTGCAGACTTGATAATCACTTACAACCCGAATCTGCAGGATTTTCCCTGTGATCTCATTTATTGCTCACCCTATCTCACCTTTACAATGAAACAAAACAACAAAAAAAAGAGCTCTGTGATAATTTAATATTTTTCAGCAAAGTGTAATTAATCTCTGGAGACGCTGTGCGCTGTGAAGGCCATCGATGACCGCAAAGGAGTGACTGACAGCCCTTAAGGCTGTTTCTGTAGCGGCTGTCAGTTCTTTCCCGGTAGCTGTCCCTGTGTTTCACGCATTGTGCTGAGCAGGTGTTGGGTTTCTCTTTTCACTAATCCTCATGTGGGGGGGAGTGGAGTTTTACCTTTCTAGTCTTCACCATGCACACCGCAGGGATTTATACCTAGCAAGGTCTATTAAAGTCATTCTTCTTGCACTGCTAGCATGGCTGGCGTGTGTTGTTTTAATAGACGGTTTTTGTGGGTTTTTACCATTATCACATACGTTGCAGTCTGGTAGTTGTGCGAGCTCTAGTGGATTAATAAATCACTTTTACTATTGTGACAATCTGAGATTAATAAACATTATTGAAGGTTGCTGAACTTCTTGCCAATTATTACATGTTGGAAATGAGGGTAGGAAATATATATATATATATATGCACCATGGGTGGCACCTCCTGTGGCTGATTACTAGACACTAATCCCGTGTCTGATAAGACACACCTCTTATGACTGAGCACAAGACACGCCTCCTCTGGCTGAGCACAAGACACGCCTCCTCTGGCTGAGCACAAGGCACACCTCCTCTGGCTGAGCACTAGGCACACCCCTCTTAATCGGCCCAGTGACCAATACCTCAAATATCAAATATGATATGCTTGGGGATTTCTTCAGCTGGGACATATTGAAGGGTCAGCATCTTATTTGTTAATGTTATATTTAAGAGTATAGAGAAACCAGGGCAGTCATTGGGGAGGGGACAGCTGGGACTACTTATTAGCCATCATTAGCAGGCCAGCTGTTAACGCAGGTCCGCAAGGGCCCCATCCCATTTGTGCCATCACCAATGGCGTCACATAGGGGGCCAGGCCCTCGGATGTGTCCTGGTCCTTCAACTTCTGACTGCGGCCTTGAGAGCAATGCTTTAAAAATGCACAGCCTGCAAATTATAGTCTTCTGTCATATGCTCTAAAATACTTCAATGTGATCCTCTGTTCCTTCCTGGTTACTTAATTGGCTGCATTCTCATCTATGTAACAATTTTTTTATGACACAAAATTTTTTGAGGGCTTAACAAACAAAAAACATGGATATGGGATTGCATTAAGTGATATCATTGCAGAGTACAAGCGGGACTCTTGAAGCGGGGATCATCTGTATAACTTCAGCTCGCATCATCACGGATAAGCAAGACCAACGCGGACACCAGGACCGTAAGCATTGATTACAAGTGTTTCAAACCTCTTTGTTTACTTACATTGGATACTTGTGGAAAGAATAAGACTCTTTCATATTGCAAGTCAACTATCAATCTGACCAATATTTGTATAAGTGTCAACAGTTGTGATTCTGGAAGTGGGAACCGGTATTATTACTATACAGCCCATAGAATACACTGGGTAACCCCGGAACTAACGCGGACACCAGAATATTCAACTACCTCTAACTCACGGATAACCCCAGTTTTCCACACTGCAAATCAACAAAGGGTTTCCTTATTTACCATCTTTTCGTGTAGTGATAACTAAAGTACTCCTCAGTAAAAGAAACAAAGTATCTTTTGAATTATATAGTAGAGTTGGATGTAATATATGAATTAATCCGATTCAATAGAGTGATATCACCTAATGCAATCCCGTATCCTTGTTTTATGTATGTTAAGCCCAAAATCATTTTTTTATGTGTCATAAATAAATTGTTACTTTTATAAATTGCTGCTATCTATCTATTCATTATAGCCACTATTTTTTTTAGCTCGGTCTTTGTCTTTTATTTTTAGTTTTGTGGAAAATTTAGCTTCCCTTTTTTTTCCAAGAGGGAGAGGTGCACAGTCTCCCCAGACGGCAATCTAAGCTTGTTATATTTATATATTGAGATTTATTAGATTCAGTCTAAATTTACATTTTATATATTGTATTAGCACCCATAATTCATTTTTTGATATAGCATTCTCATCTATATTGAATGAACCCCTGTATAGTAGCCAGACCCATGTAAAACCTTTTCGTTGGTCAGGCATATGGATGAATTCTTGAGGCTGAACGTTATATACATTCTTACCCACAAGTACTGCATTACTACCCGGAGGGGCTACTGCCTAGATACATGTCCTACTTCCTCCACTCTAAATTATAAGATGACAGGCCTGTAGCGTTTCTGGGAATACCTGTCTACACCATAAGTGCAGATCTTTTAAAATGTACATTGCAAGGCATGTACAGTCACTATGATATTCCAAAAATGTTCATGACACAACACTCTTCAAACACTTAACAAACTTTTTTTTCTAAAGCTACTAAAATATCAAATAGAACAAAGGAACCTATTAATAGCCTTTATAGTGACATCTAGTGGACAGTGTTGGAATTGCAATTTTATGTGAGCATTAAAAAAAGCTAATATTTTATGGCCCATTTACAAAAATATGTGTCAACGTAGTGGAATTATTCGTTTGGTCCGTTAAAAATTTGAGGTATTATTGTTGGTGGAATTGAAATAATTGAAAGGTACAATGAATAGAGAGAGGTGGTGTATATGAAGTATGAGAGAAGGGGAGTTTGTTTAGTGTTAGCTGTATATGCATTGGGGTAGTTTATAATAGTGTGAACTAGAGGGGAGACAAAGTTAATGGACCGAATTCACATCTACAACCGCAGCGACAGTGCAGATCTGATAGGGAATCACCGCTGCATCCTAATATACAAGTGAAGTACGGTAGTTACACTACCAGGACCCTACCATCTGCAAACTGGGTGCGATGTGGAAATGTGGATTGTACTTAAGAATTGAAGCCTGCCCCAACTGTACAATTTAAAACTTCCACCACTTACAGAGTGGAAGTGCTTACACGCCTGCACATGCACTGTGTGTGAACAGTTTTTGTGTTTTGGGGGGTTAATTTAGTGAAGATGAGTAAATACTCTATATCAGCATTCTCCTTCGTTGGTTTTAGGAGCAGCTGAACAATAGGGGCCCAATTCAATTAAATGCGAAGGCCGCATTATTTTGATCGCGAAATGCTTACGCTATTACGGTAGCCAAAATAAGCAGATTTTAATACGCACCTCATAGAGGACATCCACAATAAAAATTCACGCAATTACCGTTGCAATAAAAATAACGCGGCATTCGTGTTTAATTGAATCGGGCCCTTAAATAAATGTGAGTTCTCTCTCTAGAAACCTGAGGTGAGACGTTGGAACCCCTTCAAAAAAATGTCTACAAGTCCCATGAAGTTCTGGTTACAGCTCATAATTGTCTGTGCAAAACATGGATTGTGCAACCAGGATGGACTGGATTTAAATATCTCGGTCAAAAAGAGCAAAGGGGTACAAGCAGGACCAGAAGTAGGCCCTCCGCAATGAACGGCCCTATTTCGATAGGGCTGTTCTCTCCCAGCCAGTTTCAAACTGGTGCTTCGAAAGGTAAGTGGCTAAACTAACCCCAACCCTTCCCCTAATTCTAACCCTAATCCTCCCCTTCCATTACCCTAACCCTCCAATCCCTGTAGCCTGACCATAACCCTCCCTTCCTTGCAACCTGACCCTAATACTCCCTTCTCTATAGCCTAACCCTAAGAACCCCTCCCTGCAGCCTGACCCTAACCCTCCCCTTCTATGGTCCTAACCCTAATCCTCCCTTCCTAAGAGCCTAACACTAACCCCCCCCCCCTAACACTAAAAGTCCTCGGAAAGGTTACTCACCTCTCCGTAGCTTCATCCAGCGGGTCTGTGGAAATGAATGGGCGAGTATACCGATCACACATTCACCCATTCTTAAAAATAATTTCGAAAATGGCCCCCTATTTGAAATAGAGACAGCCGAAAAGTAACTTTCTACTTCGCAAAATGGGCCATCGGACCGGAGACTGAAACTGGACGATTTGGACCCCGTGACAAGGGGACGTGATGCAAGTCTGGATGGGAGGGGCTCACATTTTGCCCCTCCCCTATCTGACATGTCCACAATGCAGTCGCCAGCAACCAATGGCTCTGTAGATGTGCAGACAGGTGTCTGGACACCAGCAATAGCGCCCCCCCCCCCCTTCTTCCCTTGTCGACACAGGACTTCTGACAGCTGCTGGCCTTCATAGCTGCCAGTCACTGACTGCCTACCCTACAGCTGCTATGTGACCCATAGGAGAGGGGAGCCCATGGCAGCAGCCCACCCTGCACCCACTGGACCCCCCTCTCCTCTGGGTCCTGTAGCAACTACCCCTCACAGTAGTTAAAGTACAGGATGTGCAATGCGTGCAGCTGCTACTGGGCCCTGAGGAGAGGAGGGCCTGTGGCAACTCCCTCCTGCACCGTAAGCAAGATGTCAGAGGCTGACAGCTTAAAACAGCACTCGGCAATACATGTATGAGTGCTGAGTGCTACAGATCTATCAGGCAGCGGCCCCCAGCCCCACCTGGCTCCACCTAGTCTGATACTTTGGATAGGAGAGAGGGGGAGAGGTCAGGGGTGGAGAGATAGATTTGAGTGGCATCGGCATTGAGGTGGTAGTAAAAGTTAAAGGGTGTTGAGGTCACCCAGAGAGCTGTAGAGTATAAAGAGAAGAAGACCAAGAACACCAATGGGAAGATAAGCTCTAAGGTAGAAGGAGCTGGGGGGCCGTGACAGAGAAGGAGCGGTCCAAGAGATAGGAGGAGAACCAGGAGTGGACGGTGCCAGAGAGGCTGAGAGAGTGAGGGTGAGGAGTAGAGGGTGATCAGCAGTGTCAAAGGCTGCCGATAGATTCAGGAGAATGAGAAGGGACACGGGGCCCTTAGATTTGGCAGAGAGATAGATTGGTACTTGGTGTAAGCAGTGCTAAACCCTACCCCTGCGTAACGGATTTGGTTTGCTGGTCCAATGTTCTGAATTTCGAAAGTGAACTGTAGTTCCAGAAGTGTCCAGAGCTATTATCGCGGCTCCTGCCTGATCGAATATATTAATACTAACATGTTTATTCGGTATTACAATAACCCTCACCCTAATTCCTGCCTCCTAACCCCGGGCCTGATTCACAGCTAAGTAATAACAGGATTTCAGTGCTTATATTTAAGAACGGTTAAACTGAGCATGCCCAGAACTCAAAACTACGCACTGAAACCATGTAAGAATGATTCACAGATAAGAACGGCTACTTAGGAATGATTCATGCTTAGGAACGTAATGACTTCCGCATGCGTGGCTAGAGGGGCAAGACTCTTAATGCAAATGTGCAGCACTCGGGCTTCTAATGGACGGTCTGGGCTTTCCTCGAGACTTAGAAATGATTCACGGTTAAGAAGGCCTTGCAGAAACTAACATACGCACGGACAAAGATAAGAATGCCCCCTACCATTCTTAAGTTGACATTCGCTTGGTTAACAGAGAGCCAAAGCCTAATGCTTTTTTGTTTTTTCAGCACACTGCTGCTGTGTGATTATAATGAAGGCATGTGTTCACTTTGATTGAAATAATTAAAGGCTTATCTTTTAAAACTGCTGTTATGTTATCATTTTGTGTTTGACTTAAAATTTTAAAGGTCTCATGATTTGCAGTTTGATCAGGATTTCATTTTATGAGTTTAGTAATTTTCTACATTTTTGGATAATGCCATTTTTTACAAATATTTTGGCTACTTTTTTTTACTTATAAAACAATCAAAACCTAAGAAAATCAATCTGCTTCATAATTGAATTAATTAATGTATTTCTTTTGCTTAGCCATGTATCCTGAGGATATTAAAGATCCTAAACATACACGCGATTCTCATTTGGGAAACATAGCCGTTCCTAAATACACGCATATGGAGAAAAGAATGTTCTTAACTTAATCTCGGATCTGTGAATCGTTCTTACTGATCTGATCAGTATAGGCGTATATTTAGGAACATTCCTAAATTCTTTCTTAAGTGTGAATCAGGTCCTTCAACCTTAAATCCTAACCTTAACCCCATCCACAACCGGGGAACCAGGGCAGAGCGCAGTGCATGGGTACAGCAGTTGAAGTGGAAACGTTCGGCAGTGTTCCTGTACCAAAATATATTTTTTCTAAATTGGAATCTTGTCTATTTTCGAAATAGCATTTGCCCTAACGACAACAGCTTCCTGACAGAATATATAGGGGGTGATTCAGAGATGCGATTGCGAAAAGATCACAAAAATACGCACCTAAGGTAAGATCTTACCAGGTTACAGCCCATTGCATAAACAGTCACTCCCCTTGCAAACAGCGGCGGATCTTAAAGTTAGACCACCATTGACTAACCCTAACTCTGCGCTGTCATTTGAGATCTTAAGGGAAGTAGTAGCGTTTATTTGCGATCCTAAGTGTCTGCCCGCACCCACTTTCCCTCATCTCCCTGCCTCCCCCCGCCCATTTCCATGCAAATCCTTCAGATCTTAAACTTCCACAGCACTTAAGATCTTAAGTGCTTGCGATCGATTCAAAGGTCCGCGCTTAGCAAATTTACGCTCCTAACCTCTACGTAGACGGCGTTGCACTATTACTACGCATGCGCAGTTATGCAAATTTTCTAAGATCCTAAATATACGCACCTAAGTTGCGTAAAAAAATCGCATCTCTGAATCAGCCCAATAATGTGAATCTTTAACTTCATCATTCTGTTTATCTCATTGTATACACCAACTACAGTACGTCCCTTGTTGCTCAGAATATTGGATTGTTTTGCCTCCTACGCCACATCTGGGATTCGTGATGTTCCGCTACAGAACTATAAAAAGACCACGGTGCTTCTTACTCTCACGTGTAGCAGCGATAGAAGTCTTTCTTGCTGTATCTCTGAAGAGGAGCATTGTCCCACATCTCCGCTTTATTTTACAATAGATTTTATTACCAGGATGATGTCTTATCAGTCGGGAAGATGGCTGATACAGAGAAAAGAGAGCTGTCTGGAATTACAACCATCCAGACTACGACATAGATTAAATCAGTCTGAGAGCTCCGATGTATGAGATGAGTTAAACCATCCATGATACAGTTGAACTTTTCTAACATTTCCATTTCAGGGGCTACTAAATAGTTGAAAAAATTCCAAAAAGGGGAGAATGTATCTCTCAGACATTAATGGGCATTTTCTTTTTAGTTGACTTGATTTGAATATACTGTGGCATTCAGTGACTATATACAATGATTGCTTATATATCCTATTACTTAGGAGGTCAGACCTTTTTAGGTTAGGGAAGGGCAGAATATAATTTTACATTTGGTTTGGTGCCACCGAACCGCCAAATGCTGACCCTCATTTTAAGAGCCTCCACAGTAAGCACCAGTTCATATAATTATACCCTTAGTTTACATGATGATGGAGAATATTAATACCCCTTTCACATCACCACCAAATACCCCGGCTTTTCGCAAAAAAACCCAGGTCGTTGCAAAATCCCAGGTATTTGGTGGTGAAAGGGGTACTTCCGGTCGACCCGGGTCTAAAGACCCGTGATTTCAAGCTGGGAAAAAAGAAGGGTTTTGTGGTGGTGATGTGAAAGGTCCAGGGTTCTTTTCAACCCGGGTCTTTCACATTGCCTCCCGATTGGTGCAGATTTGTCTACTGTTGCTATGGCAACGGTAAACAAATCTGTTTTTAGGATCTGCAAAAAACATTTTGCAAGAATAGGGCATGCTAGCGCTTGGAGAATCAAGCATGCCCTCTCATCCGGTGCAACCAAACACAAATTTATACCCCTCCTAGCTACTAAATAACTTAACATTTAATGCCCCCCATAAATAATTAAATAATGATTATTTAATACCTCAAATAATAAAAAAAATAAAAATTACCGCCAATTATAAAATACATAAAATAAATGAATAAAAAAATTGCATGAAAATAATAAATAAAAAGCAGTACTTACCATCTTGAATTGGATCCCATCTTCCAAGCTTTTAATCCGTGGGAGAGGTCTTTGAAAAATAAAAAACCCTATAGCCCACCGCAACTTGCTCTGCTGTCATTGGGATATATTTATACCCTTGTCAGCCTGTGAAATCTCGTTTCCATGGTGACCAGATAACGCTTCTTCTTAGCGTCTTGATAAAGTCCAGGTGTGGACGAAACGTGTCGACGTGCCTTGCTACACTGTTCAGCCTTTGTGAACTCGATTGCCTCATATCCCATTGCCTCTACATCTGTTGCGGAAGTGCATATCCGTACAAGCGGTTTGCCTGCGGGGACGCCCGCTAGCACAGCCATACTGAAATTTACCAACCATCAGCAAACCGAACGAGTGGAGTAGTTTCCTTCAGTGTGTGTATCCATTCACTGGTGAGGACCATGTGTGCCTGAATCATCTTGGCAGCCAGGACTCAGCCATACATCTCCAGTCGGACTTTCCCGTTATTCATCTGGTAATTATGTGTTTTGGATTTTCTTTTTACACCACCGCCTACTAACTTTGGATGCAACATGTCCCACTCTGTTCTTAATACTATCTATTGCTGTTACAACTTCAGAAGCACCCGCAACTAGACATACCCTGATTCTAATTTCATCCATTGAGGTCTATGGAGAAGACCAATTTCATGGAGGCCAAGATGTAATGAAAAAATCTTGTTAATCAGCTGTAGCGTCACTTTTAGCTTTTCTATAAAGATAGTAATGAAAGTATTCACTGACCATTTAATAATCCATAAATACTGACATTTTTATTGTAAAATAGTTTTCCTGGCAGTGCTAGATACACCTATGGGTGGAGCCATTCACAGGACACACCCCTTTGGTGCAGCACCTTGATAGTGCTCTTACAATCTCCCTGATATTCATTTGCAAAAGTAGGCAACCATGGTTTACGCACAGAAGTACAAAGTTACATGAAAGTGGGAGGGGGGAGGCATTTAAATGACGATTTGAGGGCACGGTTCGCTACATACGCACGTACGTAAGTAAGTATTATACGCAGGTAAATGCACACGTAGAGATAAGGGTGCTCTATGGAGGCGGAAGTCACCGAAAACCCGTCCGTGTGAGGCGAGTGTCATGGGTGGTGGCTTGCAACGTACGTGCGTATAATTGCAAACCTTGACATAACGGTAATTAAGGCCCGGAATCATCAAACAATGGGGTTTTATGAATGATTTAATATTGACCTTAGAATATGCTCAGCACAGGGGGGGGTTTGAGTACCCAGAAACCCCCCTGATCAGTGATCTGACCAGAGAATGATCCGGCTGGGCGCAGAAATGAGAGCTGCGGTCAGTGTCACTCTATGCATTAAGAAAGAATACATGAAACTAAGGCATGGTTGCCGCCTTTTGGCAGCTTCCCTCCGGGAGATCCCAGAGAGAAGCTAGCGACGCATGCAGGGGGTGGGGCTTAACGACGCGGGTTATGCAAATTGCGTCATTAGGCTCCGCCCCCTAGTGTTGCTAGGCACGGGGGCAGGACTTGAGGCTGTGGTTTCAGTGAAACCACGGGCCTCAAGTCACTTGCAGGAGATTTGCTGGCTCTCCTGGGATACCGGGAGTACTGCCCGAATTTCGGAAGTCTCCCGGACATTCCGGGAGAGTCGGCAACCCTGTACTAAGGCATACCCTGACATTCTTTATTCAGGATCCGTTCCTATGTTCCTTTATATGTTTGGAGACAGCAAGGTTGTTGGATTTAACAGTTTAGCTTTTCTCCACTTGTTTTCATGTAAACTCACATCTCAGGATGGACCTTTTGTGAAAGATTGGACTTACCTGTCCCTAGACACCCCCCCACCCCTCCCCCCCACAGAACGGCTATAAACTCCCACTGACAACAATACCAAAATACGCCGGTTTACATAGTTACCATAATCCTGCCAAAAGAGATGCACCAGTTCATACACTTATATCACAAACAGCAGAACCTCCAACATGATCCATTCCATTAGGTAAACAATGTTCTGCCCCTGAACTTCCAACTGTCAGTTACTATAGTAACCACCTATATTAAAGAGACAACTGATTTTCAGAATCACTTAATTCATTAAATCCAGGTGAGTGACAGGTGGAAGCTCAGGAGCGGAGTATTGTGTACCTAATGGAAGGGGACATGTTGGAGAATATGAAACAGTAGTGCTCCATATACTGTACTTCAAACCCTTCTGCTCCTTGGTGCCCTCCTCAGATATTTAGAGATGACTCTTTAGTGATGAGTCATCACTAGTGATGATTTAGTCATATTTAGTGATGACTCTTCACACCCCAAATGTTTTATTTAAAGGAACAAAACAAATATCTCCCCATTCTTTTTATTGTTCACCTAAATACACTTTTGTCAGTGTTTCTGTCAGACTTGTATCTCATTGGCTGCTAGTGCGCTACGACTGCTTGCTTAGCTGTTTGTGTATTTAAGCTCTCTGGCTGTTTGTTCATTATTGAACTTTGGCTATTTGTACATTATTGCTCTCTGATTGGCTGATTGTGTATCATTGTTGTGTGAATGTCTATTTGTGTATTTTAGCACTCTGATGGACTGTGAGGGTTGAACAGATAGAAAATGAGCCCTGTGCCTGCAGTTGGGGAACCAGATCCTCCAACATGACCCATTACACCTGGTACACAAAACTCCACTCCTGAGCTTCCAGCTGTCACCCACCTGGTTTTAATGAATTAACTGATTTTTCTTTTCAACTCAAGTGGTTACTATAGTAACTGCTTGTTGTAAACGCAGGAACAGAACATTTAGAACCTAGTGGAATGGGTCTGGGGAACTTTATGTCACATAAGGCTTGTCTGGGACCATGAATAATTTGGTGGAAACTTTTTCTTCCCCCCTTTTCAGTAAATGATATTTTGTAATAGGAATGACAATGCCTTCAGGAAATGGTCTAAATTGTCAGTTTGCTTTCAGTCTTGTTATAAAACCAGCCGGTACATGCTCTATGAAAGCCAATTAGCAGAAAAAAGAATGTGTGCGGGAAATGACAAATGGAATGAAGGAGAAAGGAACAGACACTGGAAAATGTCTCCCTCCGAACCCACAAAATGGAGCTACAGCCACTGTCTGATGTTACAGCTGTCTTAAAAAGTATATTTTACTGGTGTTCCCAAGAACAATATACAAATCACAAAGGGGTGTGTCCTGTACTGATAAAGGGGTGTGTCCCGTACTGATAAAGATGTGTGTCCTGTACTGATAAAGGGGTGTGTCCCGTACTGATAAAGGGGTGTGTCCTGTACTGATAAAGGGGTGTGTCCCGTACTGATAAAGATGTGTGTCCTGTACTAATAAAGGAGTGCATCCTGTACTAATAAAGGGGTGTGTCCTGTATCACAACGGGGTGTGTACTGTACCTATAAAGGGGTGTGTCCTGTACTGGTAAAGGGGTGTGTCCTGTACTGGTAAAGGGGTGTGTCCTGTATCACAAAGGGGTGTGTCCTGTACTGATAAAGGGGTGTGTCCTGTGAATAACTTTGCCGATGGGTCTATCTAGCACTGCCAGGAAAACTATTTCTCAATAAAAATTGTAGCATCAGTATTTATTGATTGGTATATTGTCAGTGAATAAATAATTTCCGTATTATTGGTCCTGATTCAGACTTAAGAAGGAGCCTGAAGTCCAACAGATGATATATTGCTTCCCTGCAATCAACATGGTTTTGCCCAGGAGTAAATTTCCTCGCTTAATTTCAAGCTCCTTCTTAAGTCTGAATCAGGCCCATTGTGAAGACTGTGAATAGGATCAGCTGACTTTTTCATCGTTATAGACAAGCTAACCGTACAGGTGACACTGCAGCTGATTAACAAGAGACCAAAGTGTATTTTTAATTTCTGTCTCCATTATTGAAGCCATGTTGTCTTAGATTACTGCAAGTCTTTGATTACATCTTGATTACATGAAAATGGTCACCCCCATAGGCCACAATGCAAGGAAATAGTAGACAGTTTCTTAATTTAATCAAATACTGTAATGACTTCTGGAACTGCAGCAACATCAGGAAAACACTTCAAACACTTCAGGGAGTCAGGGAGATTAACGGCTCTTTAGGGAGATTTGGTAGCAGGAATATGATGACATAAAAATATGTAACAGGACAGACACACCAGGAAGGGTAAACAAAATGACTGTAGACATCAAGAGTGATACAGTTTGATACCAAACTTTAAAACTGATTTAAGTTTTTGCATTTTGGGTGCAAAATCAATTCTCTGTATTCACAACCTCTAACATTACTGGGCCAGATCCAGACTTAATAGCGACAGCTAATTTACACACGCTGCATGCATAAATCTGGCTGTGGGAACGCAATGCGCATGTGCAAGGTAGATGTTACGCATCATAACTCTGCGCGTAACTTGTGCGTTTATCCGTATGAAAGGGCATAACATCCCTATGCAAGCCGATTATACGTATTGTGGGTGGAGAGAGGCATTTAAATTGCACAATATGGGCTGGGTTAGGCACTTAAGTATGGCAAGAGGATATGCAAGACCAGAGATACGCAAACACGTAAATCAGCCAATTTACGTGTGCGAGGGGAGTTCTCGGGGGAGGGCATTATACTTAGTTGTGCGTAACTCGGGTACACTTGCGTACGTAAAATTACCTTAAGTCTGGATCTGGCCTATTGTTTTCAATGGCACCCTCCATTTCCTTCATTACATGTGATACTGGATGTCTGCACCATTAACCATGCACTGTTTGCATATAATAAAGCTCTCCCTCATAATAATGGGGATTTTCTTTCTCACATGTTTTAGTACTGTTTTCCTTTACCCGTAGAGAGGCTATTGCTCTTGGCTGTGAATAAACATTGTAGATGTCTGCAGTTAATATGCCAGAAACCTCAATGCTACCAGGAATGTTAGCTGAGAATGACATTGATAAAGAAAAAATACAATAGAATGTTTTTTAAGTAAACAGTTTGTAATGTTCGGTCTCTTACCAGAGACTAAGAATGGATTAAGCTCCGGAGTTATGCTCCAGGCCATTCTCCAATCAGGAGGTTG
>WWET01001126.1:68825-82282 GCA_011038615.1 Limnodynastes dumerilii | reverse complement strand
TTAAGGGCAATAAAAAAAAAGTCTGGATTCAGCTATAAGTATAAGGGCCTGATCCAGACTTAAGTGCGATTTCATATGCACAGAGTTTAGAAAGTCTGCAGGTAAGAGGCTAGTTCTCTGCCATAACATTCCCCTCACGTATGGAATTTAGGTGACTTTTTTTTAGGTGTCCATTAATCCTAGTTTTCTGCGCGGAACTCTGTGCGTACATAATGCCTTGTCATACGGAAGTGCCTAACCTGTCATGCCCCAACATACGGAACTCCGAATGTACGGAAAACAGTTCAGATGGGTAACATCTGTTTCGCATTCGCACGTTCGTACAGCCCAACTTACGCATGCCAAATTAATGTTTTTAGTCTTGAATTTGAATTTGCAATTTTAGATAGTTCAGTTAACATGGATTTGATTCTCGTTTAATAAAGCTAGATGTTTAATAATAATGGGGTAGATCCAGAACTACGTTTATTTGCGTAGCGTATTTTCGTGTGCGTAAGTTCGCTACACTCCCCTCGGCACACCCCTTGCACGGACGTATTTTGTCAAGATACGCTGCCCAAACCCTACCTTAACTTTTTCACACGTAGTACGTCCGCTCCAAACCCTACCTTAACTTTTTCCAACGTAACCGCAGTGATACGCACACGTACGTAAGGGCAACACGAATTTACGCAGCTAAGCACACCCATACTGTACACTTTAAATACAAACCCCCGCCTACTTAATGTAATTCAGACATATTTTGTTCTAACGTAAAATTGGCACGCCCACACGTAAGTATTTACGTGACACATATGTGAATGGCCCATACGTTCACAATTACGCTATGTTACTGAGCGTATTTTCTATGGTGCGCATGCGCAGTACTTACCAAAAGGCGATTTTACGTCTCCGCCACGCGTAATTTCGCTCACAATCGTTGTTCTGGATCTTGGCCAATGTCTGCACACGTGCACGCCTAATGTGGACCTACGAATATCCTAGGGTACAGAACACCGTTCAGTACGTTAAGAGCATCAGTACAGGGGGGAAGGAGGGATGTGGCACTTGACTGCCTCATGACTAATTCCCATTAGACAGGCCGCGATAGGCACATTATTCAAGGCCCGGGGAGGGGGGGGATCCAGAAATCCTAACAAGAGACGGTAGTGATAGGGGAGTGCATTCCCCTCTTCTGTGCGGACTCAAGATCTCTGCTTTTTCTGTATTTTAGGATCAGGGCCATTGGGTTTTTTTATGTTTGTTTTTTTTTGCTATTTTATTTATGTGCCCTCTTGTGGTGATTATTGTGATTGTAGATCAGATACAGCTGAGGGTTACTCAGATCTGTACAGAGATGTAATAACCTGCATCCTCAGACACAAACACTTCCTCCGCCATCACACCACCTTAGGATGTACAGCTCATAGTTTACCCTTCTCCACTTTGCTGTTTATTTGGTCTACGCTGCCACATACCTCCGTAGCCTATGCTAATCCCTGTCAGAACACGACCTCCACAATGTAGAGGTCAAAGCTCATGTTGTCTGGGGAAGGAAATTGCAGCGATGGCTGTTGACAGAAAGGTGATACGGCTGTTGTTGGGACTACAAACTCCTTGTTTATAGTCCAAGACTAATCTTTAAGCCTTAGGATTCATATGATGAAGAGAACTCAACCTCGTTCACAAATATTTTCTCATGTTCCAGCCCTCTGACCCTTGGGGAACTCTTCTGTTTTCTTACGGATTTGCAAAAGATGTCAACTATCAGGACTGAAGGTGTCATCGCTTGAGTCAGCTGAAAAGAAAAATGATCACTGTCCACCGTCACCATAAGGTTTAGTTGGAAATAATATTTCGGATCCTGACTTCTGAGTTTTGCTCAACCGAAGGTTGATCAAGTGTTAGGAGTGAAGCTCGTTATACACAGCAGTGATTATTGGCCTAATCATCTGATTATTGGGTGATCAGACAATAATCGCTCTAGTGAGTGGTCAAGATGGTTTTCCAAACTGGCAATTATTGTACCAGTAACGCAGTGGTAGATCATTTTTAGCAGATGCTGGTCGTGGGTACATTGCGGCAATTGATATTTCAACTATAGTCGACAGCTTAGTTCCTATTTTGACAAGGTACCCATTCCACATGGGTTAGTCTGCAGTGAGAGGAAGGTTAAGGTTAAGCTTCCTGAAGGGAAAGCTTAGGGTTAGGCTGCGGAGAGAGGACGGTTAGTATTAGGTTACGGGGTTAGGGTTGGACTCCGGGGAGGGGAAGGTTAAAGTAAGGCTTCTACAAGGGAAAGGTTAGGGTTAGGCTTCGGAAAGAGGAAGGTTAGGGTTAGTCTTTTAGAAGGGCCTTAGGGGGCCCAAAAAGCGAATTATAGTATCAGTTAAAAGCCTCATATATATAGTATTATCTGTCAGTGTTAACCATAACGATTGTGCGTCTGATTCACAAATATGTAACCAGAGACTCGTGCTCATCGGACTCATATATTGATAAAAGCAGTCAACTGATCTACTAGGAGATTTCTTGACTGTTCTATACATAATAATGTATTTATATTTCACTCTCATAGTCTAAATCTCTGAGAAGTATTCAGACCCAGGACAGATAGCGCTTGTGTTTCTTGCATTCATAAATCAAGGTTACGATTGAGATGGCTTTACTGACAAAACCACTACAATTAAACAATTTTTTTGGCCTTTCTAGAAATCAAAGCATAAACAAACTTGTTGAAATCTCTTAGTCGTAGGTTCCTGCTTCCAAGACTATTTTTGGTTTATTTCTCCCTTAATGATAGGCAATTAGCCTGTAATTCTATATTGCGATCTGCATTCCGTTCTGGGTCAACGAACCAAACCGTTGTCTCCATCTGGTTCAAGGTTGTGGAATAATCAGAGATCGAAAGACACCATAGTGCTTTCCAAGGCTTTAGCTGGAATTTAATGACAACTAACTGGGAAAAAAAGCTAGTTGGGATTTATGCGGCTTGGCTGTGGAGGTGATGAAACGGGGAGGTGCTTGTTTTGTCCAACAAAATCTTGGAAAATCCAAAAACTTGTCCTGAGCATTAGATAGGGATTAAGATATAAGGTTTGTGGCAGAAGCCATGACCGGATAAGCAGGAGGTAACATCTCATGGATTCTTAGATCCTTTACCATGTACAAGTCCTACTCTGCATGGTACACTACTGTGTCCAGACAGCCTAAAATTACCACTGTTCCTCATTTTTAATGTGCTTTTATGCAAACGTGTCATTAATACTTTGTAGAACCAGTCGTTCAAGGCCAAGACATGCCGATAAGGCAGCTTGGTAGGAGCAGAGGGTATGTGACACTAACATGCTAGCTTATACTGCACATATGTGGAGTGTAGAAATTAGTTAGATAAGTAGTATCAATTAACTTGCTTAAAACATTATTATAACTTAATAAGGTGGGGAGTTCCGGCTCTGTTGTTGTCGGGTATAAAAGACTTGGCACAAAGTCAGCTCACTGGCTTCATACAGGACTGACATGACTTAATGTAGGAGTGATCTGGGCTATGACCGTAACTGATCTGACTAAGTACAGGGGTGATCTGGGCGTTGTACGTAACTGACCTGCCTTGAGTGTAGGAGTGACCCGGGCTTTGAACGTAACTGACCTGACTGAATGCAAAAGTGACCCAGGCTTTGTACGTAACTGACCAGAGTAAGCACAGAAGTACCTTTTCCAGCTCGACAACAATAGAGAAAGGGGCCCCTGGAAACCTTAAAGATCTTTATCAAGCAACTGAAGCTAAGTATTATTCATTATAAGTATAATTCTTTATTAAATACTATAGTTGATTAAGAATTGTCTTGTGTGGTGTCATTTAATTCTGGGTGTTTACTAAACCTTAAGTTCCTCCGGGAACAACTACCATACAGTATGATTTTCTAAATATAGAGTTTCTTTACGGGGACCTTCTCCATTTAGCAGGGATGTAGTTGCGATTAGCTGATTTTCAACACTAATAACAGTCGACATTTTAATCGCAGCTGTATCAGTGCCGAAAATTGTGTGAATAATGAATATTCCTATTGGGAACAGGTATAGGGCGAATGGTCCTATTTCGACAAAGTACTTTTTCTTAATAGTAGGTTGTACTCTCCTCAACAGGCTATGTATGGACTGAGGTTAAGGTTGGGCTGCTCGAAGGGAAAGAATAGGGTTAAGCTGCAGGAAAGGGGAAGGTTAGGGTTAGGCTGCTAGAAGAGGAAGGATAGGGTTAGACTGTGAGAAGGGGAAGGTTATGGTTAGGCTGCTAGAAGAGGAAGGATAGGGTTAGACTGTGAGAAGGGGACGGTTAGGGTTAGGCTTCTAGAAGGGGAAGGTTATGGTTAGACTGTGAGAAGGGGAAGGTTAGGGTTAGACTTTGAGAAGGGGAAGGTTAGGGTTAGGCTGCTAGAAGAGGAAGGATAGGGTTAGACTGTGAGAAGGGGAAGGTTATGGTTAGGCTGCTAGAAGAGGAAGGATAGGGTTAGACTGTGGGAAGGTGAAGGTTAGGGTTAGGCTGCTAGAAGAGGAAGGATAGGGTTAGACTGTGAGAAGGGGAAAGTTAGGGTTAGGCTGTGAGAAGAGGAAGGTTATGGTTAGGCTGTGGAGACAGAGGGGACAGATAAGGTTAGGTTCGTAGTTGCAGCATTCGGATCCTGAATACACTGTCTGATCCGAAGCTGAGGACAAATCACTGCTATTGCATTCCGGGGGTATGATATGTTGAAATTAAGCTCATCGTAGCGATGAATCACACCCCGGATTTGATGCTGGATTTAGCATTGTGCACTCAACATGATTGCAAACTGGTGGCTCAGACAGATCCATGCTGCTGTAGGGTCAGCAGTTGCCAGCTTCTTTCCACCGGTCATAGGTTACAGGTAGTGTATTAGTGATTGCCACTAGGACTGGTTGTATCTAGGATGGAAGATAGGCACAGATATTTACGCACCAGATATTACCAGCTCTGGTGTCAAATTGGTTTAAATCATGGTGAGAAGACTCTATGCTACGTGTCCCCTCTCTATAGGTCCACCACCCCAGGTTAGTAAAGCCTAGTCATGGTTATGGGGTAAAGCTGCTCATTCCCCTGATTTTGGGGTAACCATCATTGGGTTGAAAGCTCTAATGCTGGTTACAAAATATGAGAGAGACCCCATGATTTATCTTTGCATATACTGATGAACTCTACTATTCCCTTAACTATTGCAAGTAGCAGCAGAGGCTTATGGCACAGTGAGCCAAGATTTTATTACCTTACGGTACACACTGATTGGCATCTGTAGAGATTTAGTATCGTCAATGCTGGAAGCAGCACTGGCATAACTACAGTGGGCGTCAATTAATTGGCTATTGGGCCCAGTGGTGCTTAGGGGGGAGCAGCTTCCTCTCCAGTTGAATAGTCCAAGCTACTGGTACTGTGTCCTTATCCCTTATTCTCACTCTACATTAGTCCAAGGGCCTCATTTACTAAAATAGATTTTTGACAGCGATTATGCATCGCCAGACATCGAGGCACTACTTTTTTTTTTTTAATTGCCGCATTTACTATGCTGCACTTTTGTCTGTTGATTAATAATCGCCGTCGATGTTGATCGATTTTTAAATGTGAAAATCACCATGCTTTTGGCGATAATCCATTTAAAAATTGGCAAGCATCATTCTATCCCTTGTCATGCAGAGGCATATAGTACTATAAGGCACAGCATGGCCATGTGTTTGTGGCCATGTTGAGCCTTATAGTGCTATAAGCGTCAGCCTGACAAAGGATCAAATGATGATGTTTAATGTGAAAAAAACACAGTTACCACAATAAACATACATAATGTACCCATATAAACAGTAAATATTTAAACATTTACTGTTATACTGTCTATGACGTCATAGACACTATAACAGGGGGACCTCTAGTGACCGAATGGTCATTGGCAGCGGAACTCCCGAACAGGAGGGAGGAGGACGTCATGTCAAGAGGCTGGAAAGGCCGAAGAACATCTAACAACGGAACAGCATCTTCAATCAAGAGGACACAATCATCAAGCAACAGGAGAAGATCTACTAGCAACATATCCCAATCATCTTGCAAGACGGCAGGATCTTCGAGCAAGTCATCCCAAGACAAGACTGCCAAACGGTGATTCTTTGTACACATTTACACAATACATTACACATAGGTTTATTTAGTACAGAGTGGCCACCATTATAGTTAAAAAAAAAACACGGAGACACATTAGTTACATTGGGCTGGATCCAGACCTTGTTAAGTGCATGAATTATTTATGGTAACTGTTTTTTGTTTTTTTTCACATTACACATCATCATTTGATCCCTTGTCAGGCTGACGCTTATAGTACTATAAGGCTCAGCATGGCCACAAACACATGGCCATGCTGTGCCTTATAGTAGTATATGTGTCTGCATGATAAGGGATAGAATGATGCAGCACATCATTTTTACATTATGAAAAACACATGTCAAAGATGTTGCCGTGTTTTTCAGCTAAAGTGTGTGTCGCTATGAAACCGACACACACAGGAGGTGTTTTTTTTCAGTGCTTTCAGGTCAAACTAGAGGCGATTCAGTAAAATCTACTTTAGTTAATCCGGCCTGGCAAACATCTGGATGATTTTTTGAAAGTTTTTCTAAAGGCTAAAGTCCCGGGATTTTGGTTTTAGTGAATGCGCGGATGGCATAATCGCCCCCAAAGTCCCGGGACTTTGGTCGATTTCAGCAAAATCGACTTTAGTAAATGAAGCCCCAAGAGTTCAGTGGCCCTTTTTTTAACTGCAATCACATTGGAAGTGTAGCATTGTTTTTAAATAAATTCAGATATATTCCTGTTCTTTTTATATATAAAAAAAAAAGTTAGTGTATATAATATATATTCTCAAACAATTACTGGGTCGCCGCACTGAATTCTTGACCCTGACTTGGAAACCATGACTGTGTTTTATGCTCACACAAGCCAACAATTTATGAACGGAACCAATTTTTTTCCTCCAGCTTATATATAACATAAATGTAGCCACAGATGCAGCAACCTCGAACATTTGGGTTTGCATATATAGAGAGAGAGAATAGCAGATTTTATTCAAACTACTAATATATCTGCTGAGTCAAGGTATCTGTGAACTTTCACTCTGGCAGCGAAAATAATTTGTATGTAATTATAAATATGGCTTCCCACCTAAATCTGGCACAGCCGTGATAAACCGAAGGCTCATGTTTACTTAGGTGTAAATTACTTGTGTGTTGCTCCTTGGGTTTTGCTGTTTGTACAGCCTTGAATATAAGACACATAATCATACTTTCATTGGAGATATTAAAAAGCTAGTAATCTTAATGGATTAGAAAACTACATTTGATGGAGCCAGAGGGATATTTAGTCTTTCCTGGTTCTATAATATTTTTAGTGTTTGTATTATTGTATTTATTGCTTTATACTCTTATGATCAGATGCAAAGACATAGGACCGAAATGTCCTTAATACTCCATGCGCGTAAAGAGCATCCAGCACGGAAATCTGGATTTTGGTCCGGCGGTGGGGGCGGGGTGGAGCAGGGTGGAGCGGAATGTCTGCATTGTGGGAGGGGAGAGTTATTTAAATGATACAATAAGGACTTGGCTAATCCCTGAGGTGCAATCCTCATTTGGGCCCCCACCTGCGCCACCATCAGGGGGCGACAGCAGGGACTACTACCGCAGCTGATGGGGGCCCGCCATCATTACAGGGCCAATGCGCAGAGAAGAATTTCCCTTTGCACCAGACACTGATGATATCACATAGGGGGCGAGGGCCGACTGGTGTGTCCTGGGCCCCAGAAATTCTGAAGGCGTCCCTGCGCACCAGAGCCATTTTAAGTGGGGTTGGTTCGTAAATGTTAAGCTAGGGTCATTCATAAGTGTAAGGGGGTCTCTCATTGCACTTATGTAAAATACACTACACAGAGCATACCCTCCAACATGACCCCTTCCATTAGGTACATTATACTCCACACCTGAGCTTCCAACTGTCACTCACCTGGTTTAAATGACTTAACTGATATCTAAAAAAAGACTTTTCTCTTCAACAATGGCGGTTACCATAGTAACTGACAGTTGGAAACTGAGGAGCGGAAAATTTTGTACCTAATGGAATGGGTCATGTTGGAGGGTATGCACAGAGTACACTAACAGGACGCTACTAAATCAGAATCAGATCCGTAATTTTCATTTGTTCCCTCCAGGAGATCTTGGGGGCAGAAAGAGATGGCGGTATAGGGGCGGGCTGCGATTTTATGCAAATCATGAAATGAAGCCACACCCCCTGACCATCAATTCTACTGTTACTAGGAATGGAACGGGGCATGATGATGAGCGCTGAGCACTGTCTCACCTGCCAGCTGCCCACCC
Organism: Limnodynastes dumerilii; assembly: GCA_011038615.1. Classification (NCBI taxonomy): domain Eukaryota; kingdom Metazoa; phylum Chordata; class Amphibia; order Anura; family Limnodynastidae; genus Limnodynastes; species Limnodynastes dumerilii. The sequence goes on along the minus strand of WWET01001126.1, from coordinate 73,888 downwards.
CAGTGCAGAGCGGTCAGCTACTGCTACTGCCAAATGGAGGAGGGTTACACATAGGATGGGGCCAAGCTTTTACTACTTCTGCCCCTGGGTATATTTAATGGAGCTTCTACCAGTTACCGATGGCAACCAATCAGACTAAAGCTTTCATTTACCAAACCCATTTAGAAAAATGATAGCAAGAATATGATTGGTTGCTACACACATCTCCACTTTTCCACTTTAGAAGTTCCTCTAAGTGTACCTCTAAAACCATACATAAAAATGATTATTATCCAATAAACAACAGAACCAATAATAAAAATAACATAGGCCAAGATCCAGAACAACGCTTGTGAGCGAATTTACGCGTGGCGGAGATGTAAAATCGCCTTTTGGTAAGTACTGCGCATGCGCACCATAGAAAATACGCAACGTAGCGTATCATAAATGTGAACGTGTGGGCCATTCACATACGTGTGGGCATGCCAATTTTCCGTGAGTCTAAAATACTTCTGGAATACGCTATGTAGGCGGGGGTTTGTATTTAAAGTGTACAGTATGGGTGTGCTTAGCTGCGTAAATACGTGTTGCACATACGTACGTGAGCGGATGACATCGTTTACGTGGGCAAAAGTTAAGGTAAGGTTTGGAAAGTGGATCTCGGACAAAATACGTACATTCAAGGGGTGTGGGTAGGGGTTGTGAAAGCGGATCTTGACAAAATACGTACATTCAAGGGGTGTGCCTAGGGGAGTGTATAGAAGGTACGCACACGAAAATACGCTACGCGAGTAAATGTACGGCAAACGTAGTTCTGGATCTACCCCAATAATCTTTAACAGTAATTTGACAATTAATTCTTTAACAATAAACATGTATATACAATATCATCATAACCCATCGTTCAGCTTTGAGAGATTTATTACATTAATAAAATATGGAAAAATAATATTGATGAGACCAAAATGCAAGAAATAATGAGAATAATAAGAATTACTTACCAGTTGGACATATTTTAATTGTGTGGAATAGCTCTATTAAAAGGGAATCATGAGGATTTATTTAGTGTATAAATAGACATGTTTTATAGGGTTTCTCTTTACAAATAATAAATTGTAAATCCTGCCATTATTTTTTTATTCAGCCCCATGAAATTTATTTTTAAATTGCTGTTTCTGATGTCTAGATTATGACTTGTGTTGCTAAACGGTAAATCTATCAATCAATAGCAATAAAGCCACCTAAGGGCTAAATATGGTATTGCAGTCCGAAAGGAGTAGATAGCTCTCAAGAAACCTTGTGAAACATACAAAGTCTGCAGCTTTCATGGTGGAACAGGGGGATACCAAAAATTTATTTAATACACAGAAATCCTCAGGATTGTAGAAGTGATAGATTTATTGTTCATTTCTCTTGACTGCGCTGTCATTGTCTTTCTAGTAAACACTTGGCAAACCTGTAGCTCTCCAGCTGTTATAAAACTACAATTCCCAGCATGCTTTGTCAGGTATCAGCTATGCTTTTGCAGTTAAAGCATGCAGGGACTTGTAGTTTCACAACACCTGGAGAGCCACAAGTTAGTCAGACCCATTCTAGGGTGTATGGCCTGCCAAGGACGAAAAAGAACATACAAGCAGAAAGCTGGGGTGGTTTGGAAGAACTGATGCATTGCTATTGATTACAGCACCATATAGGTATAGATATGGGGAAGCTGCTCACTTACAAATCTCTCTCCAGCTTTACTGCTTCCTACATCTCCAACCTCATCTCACCCTCTTTGTTTTGCCAGTGACCGCCAACCTTACTTCCCATCTCATTACTACGTCATATTCCCACATTCAAGACTTCTCTTGCGCTGCACCTCTTCATTGGAACGCTGTCTAGCAATTCATCAGATTACCCTACAGATCTTCAAACGATCACTCAAATCTCATTTCTTCATAGCTATCCATTCCTACCTAACCCCTCTCCCCTGCCCTCCTCTACCCCATCCTCACCACCACCCTCTCCTTCTCTATTCATATCCCCCTCTATCTACTCACCCACAACCATCACTGTCTCCTATCATCTTTCCCTCTCCTCATCTCCCCACCCAGTGTCTCCTGTCTGCCCCCCCCCACCCGCTTAGATTGTGAGCTCACTCGAGCAGGGCCCTCCATCCTCTTGTTTGCCCTGACTCAACCTCGGGTTATTAGAATCTACGTTGCACTGAGTTTTACTGTCTTGTATTCAGTCATAACCTGTATCACCTTTTTTGTTGTTTAGTTATTATTATTACAACAAAATACAGTAAAGACATACAGGGTAGGGATGGGGATGTATTCAAAGATCCGGTTTTAACGAAAGTTCCGTGTGTATTTTTAGGATTGGATTGATTTTGCATCAACTGCGCATGCGTAGTAATAGTGATATGCCATCTACGTTGAAGTTAAGGTCGGAAATGCCTAAGGGACGGATTTGTGAATCGGGCGGAGAGTAATGTGACCCTAAGTCCTGCGGAAATATACGGACCTCAGGATTTGCATAGAAATGGGCGGGGGAGGCATTGAGATGAGGGAAAGTGGGCGCGTTTACAGAGTTAGGGCCGTTAATATACGCAACTAATACACATAAGGCCGGAAGTGAGTGCGGCCAGATAGGGCAAGTCAATGCAGGTGTAAGCTTAGGTCCAGCCGGAGGTTGCGAGGGGAGTGACTGTGACCTGCCACTTAGTTGCGAATATTTACGGCCCAATCGCCGACAGAAGTCTGATTACGGCCCAATATGACTATAAAAATATCACAGAAAAACAATAAAGTGAAGCAAGCACAGAACGCAAGGCAAAATGCGAGGTGTCAAGCTTGGAAAATCAGGATGGGGCGCAGTGAGAGGTTGAGAGGGAGCCACCAGGTGGGGATTGGGTAAAAGGGTAGCAGAGGGGGACAAGAGGGTACAAAGTGAGCAGGGAGTGGTGGAGGAAGGAACAACACTAGGATGGAGGGCCCTGCCTGTGTGAGCAAACACACTATGTGTAATTTGTATGGCACTAAGAGCCCTTTGTGGCAACCTGTAAATAAACATAATTAATAATAAACCAGATCCACAATTATGTATGACATGGCTGCTATGCATCATAATGCATTGTGAGTGCATGCGCTTCATAAGGGGATGTGGGGCAGGCCTGCCAGGCTGGACAGTGCAGCAATTGAAGTGAAGAGATGTAAATATCAGTCACTAGAGGCGCTCTAGTGTCTGAGATTGTAAAGTGACTCTAGTGATTGATACTTATATAGATGGAGGCTCCGGAGCTATGAGTGCAGGCAACATAGGATAATAGCAGTGGTAGGCAACCTATGAGACCATCACCGGTCGCCATCCCAGCGACCAGTAACACTGTAATAAGATGATATTTTTTTGGTACATCCGTCACTGAGCCAGATCAAGAATTCTGCAAAAACAGACAATTTACGCATTCTAAATGTGAAGGCTCATGGCAGCAATATAATGCACTGCGAATGATTCTGGACTACACGCTGGGGACCAGATTCACAGATACGAATTTGCGTGCGTACTTTTAGGATCGGAATCACTGCGCATGCGTAGTAACTTTTTCCACGCAAGTTACGTAGGATTTGGGCACGGAAGTCCATTAGGCAGGGATTTATGAATCGCACTTAGGGCCTGATCCAGACCTACGCATGAGAGCGGAGCGTATTACCGCTGCAGCGTAAAAACTTTCACTCCCATGACACTCCCCTTACCTTCCTTTCATTCCGCCCGCCGAACCCCACCCTCGACACGTTGATCGTAGCGGCCTAAGCACGCCCATACTGTACAATGTAAATGGCTCCCTCCGCCTACATTCCTTAACTTCAGCGTCCGTACAAACTTCGTACTATAAACACGCCCCGTCGTCGGAAAATACGGACGCCCGAATCGCCACTACGAAAAGGTCTTTGGTACGACCGGAAGTTGTCACTATGCACATGCGCAGTGCGTTTTTTATGGCAATTTTACGCTTACGATCAGCGTTAGATCGCTTGCGAGCGTAGGTCTGGATCAGGCCCTTAGTGACATACGTACAGAGGGCCGTGGTTGTCTTCCGTAAGCGCAAAGTTATGTGAAAGTGGGCGGGGGAATCCTTTAAATGGGCTTTTGAGGACGTGGTTAGTAATGTACGCACGTACGTAATTAACTTACGCATGTAAATGCACACGTAGATTTAAGGTTGCCCTATGGAAGCGTAAGTCACTGAAAATCCATCCGTGCGAGGGGAGGGTCAAGGGTGTTGCCTTGTAACGTAGGTGCGTAGATTTGCGTACTTTAGACACACGCATCTGTGAATCCAGTCCTCTAAGCCTTTCCGGCGGTGTGCATGACGACCCATCATGTGTGTGTATAGCGAGGATGCATGGTGGGCAAGGAAGGGGATATTTAAAGCCTTCTTCATTATGCACCAGCTCTATTTTATATGGGACGAGTGCGGTCAAGGGTACGGAATACCATACACACGAGTGCAGTGAACTCCGCTTGCATGCAGGGGTGTAGGAACCGGAAGTAGAGAGGGCAGTTGCACCCCCATGATTTCTGTTGAGAGGGCAAGACTGTCTCCCCCCCCCCATGAGCTTCTACACAAAAGCAAATTTGGATAAATGAAATGAAATATTTAGCTATTTACTTTATTTTAACCCTGAATTTCATACAGTGCATGCAGTAACAAATTGAGATATACTGTAGCAATTGAAATTGATGGCATATACCAGTGAGGCAGTGACTATACATTAAATAATACTTCCAATAAAATGACATTAGACATCATCCTTCTACCCATCACTTTCTCTCTACTGTCTATCTCTCTCCTTATTCATCTGCTCCTACACACACACACATCCAGCATCTTTATTTTCCTTACATATTGTTCCGCTATTTTTGTACTGTATTTTATTTTTGCTTTGTACATATATTGTATTCCTTATTCATGTTTTATACCTTGTTAATTATTGTATTGTATGTGTAACTATTGGCCTTGCTATTGCCTGTGTACAGCGCTGCGGATAACGTGTGGCACCTTATAAATAAACGTTATTAATAATAATAATAATAAT
>WWET01001126.1:39694-51724 GCA_011038615.1 Limnodynastes dumerilii | reverse complement strand
AGGGAAAGATAGGTGGTGATAGGTTATTCTCAGGGGCTGGCTCTGGCACTCATTGTCAAAACAAGGCAAGCGCTCACAGCGGCTGCAAGAAAAGTGAGAGACAAGTAGAAGAATTAGTGTGCGTGAAGCAAGCGTGCCAGCAAAGCAGAAGAGAATACAGACCAGGGTGCAAAACACCAGCTTTCAAGGGCTAATTAATGAAAAGATAATTCTTTTTTTTACTTGTAAATCCATCTTCACCCAAAGAGTTCCTAGCTCCAAAGATATGGTGGCTGTGTACGTCACCACCCATGAGGAGCCTAGCTGTGAAATTATGTAGTTCTGCTACATAAGTCCACAGCTAGGCTCCTCATGGGTGGTGACGTACACAGTCACCATATTTTTGATGCTAGCTGTATACCTGTTATCGCCCACGATGAGCCTAGCTTTGGACTTATGTAGTTCTACTACCAGCTTTTAAGGGCTATTAATGAAAACTTAATTATTTTTTTTACTTGTAAATCCATATTCACCTGAAGAGTCCCTAGATCCAAAAATATGGTGGCTGTGTATATATCACCAGCCACGAGGAGCCTAGCTGTGGACTTATGTAGTTCTACTACATCTAATGTGAGAGGAGTGTTCTCTTCTTGCATTAATGCAAATTAGGGTTGCATAGCAGACCTTCACAGCCAGAGCTCCCTCCGCTATCAGGACCCTGCTATATCAGGATCCAATCCTTGATAATCTGCAGCCTAATAAGCAATGGTTCAGGTTACAAAATGGCTGCCTCTGCTTTGTGAAGGCAACAAGTTCCCTTTCCACCATGATCTGCAGGACCACCAGGTTAGAGTATTCCTAAATCATTTGTTGCTAGTAGACTTTGAAAACTGGGATTTTTTTCTGTATTTGCAGCAACATACAATCTGCAAATCACATACCACAAAACATTGCAGTGTTTAAAGCTAATACAGAGATAAGGGGAAGCCCAGTCCTCAGCCATCAAGAATTGAAAGATATTAATGGGCGCTAGGTCACCAACACTTGTAGGGTCAACTGTTTATTACACTGTTATTATTCAAAGATGGACACAGTGGTGGCAGCCATTTTGTGAACAGCAATACTATTCATACAAATGCAGCCTATTCCCAGGAATATTAGTTCAGCGGACAAAATGGCTGCCCCCTTATCAATGGCTTCTGGACAAATCATGATGCAAAGCAAGGGATGAAAATGCATTAATTTTAAGGCCTGCATGGAAATTACTGGTTACATTTGCTTAATGTATTTCAAACCAGCTCCTTCCCAAGTCTAAATCTCTCTGCATATTTAAATTTGCAGCCTCCTTCTCATCTGCATTACAACATGGTCTTACTTATGAATTTTTTTTTACTTTGTTTATAAATCAACATTAGCAGAATAGACTGTTAGAAATTCATACCGACCCCTCTACCACATATTGATATATATGCCTTTTGTGCCATACCTTGTCTGTAGTCTCCCCAACCATACGTTTCATTTTACCAAAAGCCATACACCATACTGGAAGACAACACATTGTCTGTTCAAGATTTGAGGCCAGATTTACTAAGCTGTGGGAAAGGAAAAGTTGTTGCCCATAGCAACCAATAAGATTCTAGCTGACATTTTCTAGGATGCAATAGGAAATTGAGAGCCAGAATCTGACAGGTTGCTATGGGAAACATCTCCACTTTTCCTTTCCTGCGGCTTAGTAAATCTGGCCCTTGGACTATACCACACAAAACAATTGTCTGTTATTCCTGTGGTGGAGCTTCCAATGGTTAGGCCATGGTGTGGTCTGTGAAGTGGGAGACCACAGAGTGAAGGTCCTACAAGATGACCGTCCCCCCTGATTTGGGCCAACACCTGCCTATAAGCTGCACAGCGGCATTCACTGCTACACAAGCTGTCAGGACTTTCCCTCCACTTTAAAATTTGTCCACTTGTTTGACCCACACCCATGTTATACCAGGGTTCCCGACTTTTTACAGCTTCCCTGCGGGAGAACCTGGAGGGAAGCCATATATTTCTGCAAGGGGGCGGGACTTAATGATGGGATTTATGCAAATTGTGTCATTAAGCTCCACCCCCTGTCAATCGCTTTTGTACTCTCTAGCGTTTCAGGGGATGGACGGGGCTTGATGACATCATCAAGCTCCGCACATCCCTAGTAACACTAGGGATTACAGGAGTAATTGATGGCTAGTGGGGCTTGCGGGAGCTTTGCCGGCTGTCCCGGGATACTGGGAGAATTGCCCAAATTTCGGGAGTCTCCCGGATATTCCAGGAGAGTCAGCAACCCTGTGTTATACTGTAGATGCACACACTTCACAGACAATATACAGTATGTAAGACACAAGTGAACAGAGACATAGGAACCATAACAACCAATCAGATTCTAGCTCTCACTTTCCTATTACATACTAGAGAATGTCAGCTAGAATCTGATTGGTTGCTATGGGCAACATCTCCACTTATCCAAACCCGCAGCTTAGTAAATCTGGCCCATAGAACGGATACCAAAACAGTAATGGCTGAATCCGCACCCCAGGATGATTAATCACTGGAAAATAGAATAAAGAATCATCACATAATCAACCACAGGAAGAAAGCAGCAAACATCCAATTATGTGGTGACCAATACATGAAAGACGTCAGGAGCAGGCCTTGAGTAAGGTCTCACGCTGGACTCGGAAGCAGGCGCTGGGCCATAGGGTGGTCATGTAATCCAGTGTAATCTGCCTAGAAATCTCTTGGACGTATCAGTCCCCACAGAATTATCTCCTTGCTGCTTCCATTCCGGTTTGCGGACAGTCATTGATCCTTTTATACATTTGTATATCTATATAGTGGTCCCCTGCTATGGTATGGCAAGAAGTAAGCCCAAATGCGTGTAATCTTACCGTAAAATATATCTAGTGCTAAGTAATTGCTATAATGATATATTATTATGATATAATTGTAAAGTGACATAAATAGCTTTGCACGTCAATGATAAATGATATCCCGTGTTTTGTTATGTCGTATGATGCTCTCCAAGTTTTACTGACCTTCAAAGCAGCATAAGTATGAATTAATGTGCTTATATTAGAACGACAAGCAGTCACAACTAAACAAACGTTACTCTGAAACCCCCAAAACCCCAGATTACTGCCCAAAGACAAAAGAATAAAGTGTTAAGCAGGCGTGTAACTGCAGGGGGCGCAAGAGATGCGGCTGCTGCGGGGCCCCAGAGGAGAGAGGGGCCCATGGTAGTCGCTCCCCCTGCACTGTAAGCAAGCTGTCAGAGGTTGACAAGGTTGACAGTTGAGTGTATGTATAGTGCTGTAGTGCTCAGCACTCATACACGGAGTGCTGAGCGCTGTTGTAAGCTATCAACCTCTGACAGTTAAGGTCTGCTCAGCTCCGCCCCCAATACCACATTGCTCCACCCAGTCCCACCCATGCAGACTCAGGCGACATGAATGTATCGGAATCTCTGTACTGTATACAGACAAATATTTGTGCAATGTCCGGCTAATTTTAAGCGGAGATGAAAAAAAGAGAATCTTGGATCACATTAACAAGGACATCCTATATCCCAAGATAGAAAGATCTGTATAATACCAATGTATCCATATTCTGTCTTTTTAATTTTATTTCTTTATAAACTTGTAACCCTGTGTATTGCAGTCTATGGAACCACTGGAATACCAGATGGCAGCCCGTATTGAGTATCGGACGTATAACATATACATCCGGTGTTTAGCGATTTTTACTACGGCGCATGCATGGTAATTTTTAAATGTCATCTACTTATCTTTTTTTTACGTAGATTGCGTAAATGCGGTATTTACGCAATCTACGTGAGAAAAAGATACGTAGATTACGGTAAAAAATTGTACTACATTTATTGTTTCTCAATTAAGAGACAACAAAGGTAGACAAGCAGTGTAACAAAGCAATGAGAAAGGAAAGTCAGATGCTTGGTTGCATAGGGAGAGGAATTAGTAGCAGGAAGAGAGAAGTAGTGATGCCCCTTTATAGATAGTTGGTACGACCTCACCTAGAATACTGTGTTCAGTTGCAAAAAGAAACGTAGATGGCATTACAAAATTACTGCGCATGCGCAGTAACAAATCGGAATACTCCGGGCGCATATGCAATGCGTCCGGAGTTCTGCATACGGCCCCATATCCCCAGAAAGACAAATACATTAGAGACTGTGCAAAGAAGAGCTACTAAGATGGTACATTAACATGTATAGCTTGGAGCAGAGAAGAGCAAGTAAAATGGTGCATGGCCTGTGTCACACACCATACAGAGACAGACTAGAGGAAGTAACATGTGTAGCTTGGAGCAGAGAAGAGCTACTAAGATGGTACATGGCCTGTGTCACACACCATACAGTCAGAGTAGAGGAAGTAACATGTGTAGCTTGGAGCAGAGAAGAGATGGGGATATGATGGTGAGTTTCTGATCTATGGAAAGCACGCCAGTTTCCTTTTTAAAGTGGTTTTATTTTCTGAGCCTAATTTGTCCAAACTCCACCCACTCTTCCACTACACCACGCCCACTGCTGTGAAAGTTCCACTATCTTATTTGCAAGCTCCACCCCGTTTATCGATGGAAGAATTGGCACCAATGCATGGCAGGGGTGTAATCGGCTAAAGGAGGGGGCATTTTTCAAAGGAAGAGGTGTAATAGAACACAAGGGCATGTGTATATACTGGAGGGTGACAGATACAGGAGGGGACATTATATAAAGGAAGAGGTGTAATAGAACACAAGGAAATGTGTATAAACTGGAGGTTTATAGTAAATGTGCAGAAAAAGAACTTCACTGAAAGGGTGGTTGATAAGTGGAATAGCCTCCCATCTGAGGTGCTAGAGACTAGCACAGCAGAACCGTTTCAACATGCTTGGAATAAATAGAGAGATATCCTAAATCGAAAACTACATCTAGGGTCAACTAGAGTCTGAGGTCAGTATGGTTTAAAAAAAACAAAAAATTGGGCAGACCAGATGGGCCGTTAGGCTCCTATCTGCCGTCACTTTCTATGATTTGAGATTTAATATGAAACCATTATCTGTTAGTCAAGAAAAAGTCTACTTGAACCCAGCTTCTGCCTTTCACCACTTTGCCAACTAAATGGATCATGAGGAAATAAAAACAACAAAATATCAATGAGTTGCGATCAGGCGGACTGCTTATTACTTACGTCTCAGCTCCTTTACGGTAGTTTTTAGGGCATTCAAAGGAAAGGCATTTGAACCCTCCCTGGATGTTGAAGCAGGTCTCTGAGCCGCTACAGTTGTGTGTCCCCGTCACACATTCATCCACATCTGTGAAAGAGACCAAGGGTTACAACATGGGAATCCTGCTAAGTACAAAGGCCAAAGGAACAAATCATCTCAATAGCGAGTTTAAACCAGTGGCGTAACTACCGCTGGTACAGGAGAGGTGCAGCTGCTTTCGCCCAGGCGAAAGGAAGCAGGTGCCAATGGGCCTGATCCAGACCCACGCTCTTGTGTGTTTTTACGATGGGCGTAAGCGTAAAAACGGGTATTTGTACTTACGGCACATGAGCGGGGTAGATGTTATGCTCATAAAATCTGAGCCTATGGGCCTTGATCGTAACAGCTTCGTATCAACGCTCGAGGGGGCGTGCCTGCCATACGAAATCCGTAATTACGAACCGAGGGCGGGGTGAGGCATTTAAATCGTACAGTATGGGCGTGCTAAGCGTTGTAACTACGCAATAAACTTACGGTCGTAGTGGTTACGAACGGAAGAGTTAGGGTAGAGTTTGCTAGCATAAGAAAGCAAAACTAAGTATGACTGAGGCGAGTTCCTATGGGATTGCATTGTAGGTACGCAGTCGTAAATACGCTACGCACATGAGCGTTACATGAGCGTAGGTCTGGATCATCCATTGAGTCAAAAGATGACATTGGAATATGTAATAATATACCAGCAGGAGTCTTGCGCAAGAGTTACAAGCTATAACAGGAAAAACCGACATCAACACAGAAGGGAGCTGGGGATAGTAGGTGGCGGCTGAGGGCCGTCATTTCTTTTTCAACAAAACTTTATTTGAGTCATATCTTTCAAATGCACAATATGATCTGCGGATGACGAGGCTGCTGGTGTTATCACAGAAAAGGCTTTTTACCTTGACAGTTACGGCCATTAGGCGCTAAGGTGTATCCGGTGAGAGGACACGTGCACCTGAAGCTGCCGGGAACATTGTTGCATCGGTAAGAACAAATGTGACCACCGGTTGGCAAAGCACATTCATCAATGTCTGTAGGGAGAAAGGAAAAATATATCAATATATCAATATATATTATAAACTATACAAGTATAAGAACCACCTGGGCAAAACTATGTTGAATTTTGGGTGGATGGGGGAGGTTGAATCAAATTGATTTTTTTCTTTGCTTTTGTTTATTGCACACAGATACTGAGCAGCATGGGGGCTCAGTGAGTAGCATTGTGTCTCACAGCGCTGAGGTCATAGGTTGATTCCTGGACTAGGGGAGGAGAAGGAGCAGAAGGACCGCCTCCAGGGAGCTTCAGCTTTTATAGAGACATGTGAGGGAGATCTCAGCTCCTCCCTCACTGCCCTGCATGACTGACAAACACACATTCAGGGAGTAATTTCCCTCTGGCTTCGGTCAGGTCAGCCCTCACTCCTTCTACATTAATAAACTGATTTGAACAACCACCATTTTGTGTCTTGTGTGTATATATATATCTATATAATAGATATATATATGAAACTTCCATACCACGATCCTTGCAGAAGCACACTGAACGCTATACAAAGGTAAGGGAATGTTGCTTATGCATTTTCTTGGTGGGAACAAAAATAAACATTAAAACATTTTTATAAATTCCCCCCAAAAAATAAAAATTATTTATATCATTTTTTTAAGCTAATTTTTTTTATTTCTGGCGCCCCCACACAGCATGACCGCCATATCCACTATACATTACATTGAAGTACCCTGCACTCGCATTTGAATCACTGGAAAAAGGTCATGTATCTAGGAATGTAGCTGCGATGTGATTGGCTGTTCTGTGACCATACGCAGCCTGTCGTGCTTGATATCCAGAGCTGCAGCACCTTTGGAATCAAGGTTCCTCTCACGGTTTTTGCGCTCCGATGTAAGGTGCGCAGGTATTGACACTCAGGTCTATGTGGATTGTACCCTGACCTAAATACATGTCATAGAATTTTACCTTCACAAGTGATCCCATCCACGTCACTCAACTGGTAACCGCGGCGACAGTAACACTGATACGATCCATAGACGTTGGCGCATTCCTGGCTGCAGGGGTTGCTGCTGCATTCATCCACATCTAAAAGTAATCATTTACACCCTGTTATCCTCATACCCGGGCATTTATAGAGCAAGCGCAATAATAACTGCGGCTAATATTCTACCTGATGTTCTATCAGTGTGCCTGCCACAGGATAAAGATTCTTAAGGAGCTGCTTGGGCCTCATGCCAAGATTAACAGAAGGCCTGTGTAGTCAATCAGCTGCAAGGGTCTCCTGTCAATCTCTGCAGCCCCTCCCTCTTCTGCCAGGATTATCAGTTAAAGCAGGAGCGGTAAATGGCGCCAATATCAGGACCTTTCCATAGTGTAAAATAATCCCGTTTAATGGGTCTTTTCATGCTGGGCAGGATTATCTCTCGTGTATGGCCAGCATTTGTTGGGACTTTGGTATTCCTAGTGGGATTTTTTCAGACATAAGTGTTTTTTTGGGGGAGGAGAAGACATTTTACCTTCACAGGTTCTGCCATCCAAAGCCAACTTGAAGCCTGTGGTACAGCTGCAGAAGAAGGAGCCGGCGGTATTTTCACACTTGTGGGCACAGACACGCCCGGAGTACCCCCTGCACTCGTTAATGTCTGAAACACAAAGGAATTATGACGTGTGTGAGATTCACGGAACTGCTTAAAGTGAACTGGAGGATGAGTGAACTGGCCCACTTCATATACAGTTAACTGTATGGGATATTAGAAACACAGAGAGTGAAGTGCACATCACAGCCTACAGCTCCCCCTACTGGTGAGGCTCAAAAGCTGAAAATCCTTCAATGTGGCAGGTGGCTTAGTATATATATTTTCAAAGGTGTGTAAGCAATATGTCTACATTTTATGTTACAGATAGAGGATCTGATTCACACTTAAGCAGAAACTGAATCTCTGTGTGAATTTTAAGGAACGTATAAACTGCACATGCCCAGAACACAAAGTGACGCACGAGATTGAGATGTTAAACACGGAAATCTATTATGCACGGACTTCAACTCGGATCTTAGTGAGATAAGTAAAAAGGTGTCAGTCCTCCGTAAGAAGGAAGTTAGAAGAGTGGGTGAGGGGAGGTATTTAAGTGGGGCATTAAGGGCGTGATTTGCTAAGTACTTAAACAACTTAAGCATAGACATACACACGGAGAGTAAAGGTAGCCCTATGGACGCGGCAGTCAGCTAAAATCCGTAGGAATGAGAGTGTCATGAGTGTTGCCTTGCCACTTAGTTGAGTATTTTTACAAATCCGCGCGTACTTATTCCAGTCCAGAATGGCAGGTTAAAGAGCGAAGAGCTGGCGCATTTCTTTCATTGACCCTGGCCAATACCCAGGCTTTGCAAGCACCTGTTGGCTGGCCTATAAATGGATTGTGCAACCACCAATTTGGGCATCTAGTTTCAAAAGGAGGCAAACAGGTTTAAAGAGTCTAAGGGCTCCATTTCCTAAACCTCTCCAAAGGGAAAATGGAAGTGTTGCCCAAAGCAACCAATCAGATGGCATTCTCTGGAATAGAAATGCAAGAGCTAGAATCTCATTGGTTGTTATGGGAACATCTCCGCAGCTTGGTAAATCTAGCCTTAAATGTTACTCTGTCTGTTTACAGCTGCTGGATTCAAGAACGAAATTCAAACTCACCAACGCAAGTTCTGCTCAGAGGTTCAAAGTGGTAACCTGTCCGGCAGTCACACCGATAGGTGCCGGCAGCATTCAGACAGATGTGACCTTCACCACAGGGGTTTTGGATGCTCGAACACTCGTTTATATCTACAAAAGGAAACCATTTTATTTTACATCGTCAGTCTTTCACGTATCCACTTCAATGATGGTCCGGATTTACGCAATCTACGTACAGAAATGGTACGTAGATAGCGTAAATAAGCTACTACGCATGCATAGTAACTCAATTCTTAAAACAACGTACGTAAGACTAAAACTACGTAACTGTGAATCCGGACCAATATGATTATTATACATTTTTATACAGTTTGGTCACTGGAAATACCCTCCATGATCCAATCGTTCATCAGTGTTATAGTCTCACCTACCTTCACACTTAGCACCGTCAGCGCTCAGGTGATAGCCCCGCCCACAATTCACCACATGACGCTGGCAGGTGTAGGAGCCCTCGGTGTTAATACAGGTCTGACCTTGAGGACACGGCGCGTTGACACTGAGGCATTCATTGATATCTGAATTGAAATGATGAGACCATATTACTACAAGGTTATATTTTAATATTAATGGGCTGGATCCTCATTTAATAGGAAGAAGCCGCTGCGGAGGTCCACTAAAGGGTCGCCGTGTGATCCTACTCAGCATCAGGGAGAGGGGAGACTACTCCTATAAGACGGATGAAAGGCTCTCCTCACAGTGGGCAGGATACAGACTTAAGAAGGAGCTTGAAAAGGAAAGAGGAAAGTTACTCCTGGGCTAAACCATGTTGATTTCAGGGGGAGTCAAGGTAATTGTATTCTTTGCATGCAGGGATATATCTTTGAATTGCTTACTGCACACAGTTACTGACCAGCGTTACTATCACAGTGTTATTTAGATTTGGGATAGGAAACATCACCTCTCATCTCTAATACTGTTTGCAACAGATGAAATATGACTCCCCTGCAATCACCATGGTTTAGCCCAGGAGTAACTTTCCTCTCTTATTTTCAAGCTCCTTAGGAGCACAAGGAGATATATCAGCGATGTTCCGATATTCTGTGTATGGAATGTCTGGAGCTTTGTAGTGACCTCAGGATGACCTTCGCGTCTTACCGATGCAATTTCCCAACGCATCCTGTATGTACCCAGCGGTGCACTGCAGCTTAGGGCGACAGCGGAAGGATCCGGGGGTGTTCTGGCAGTTGAAGGTGGGGAGGCAGTTGTGGGTTCCGGTCGCGCACTCATCGATATCTGTGAATCACATAATATAAACTTACATTCAAATCAGCCACGTCAGCATCTGCCCCCACCAGATAATCAACGCGTTTCTATTAAAGACCAATCCATGTAAAATGCAAACAACTTTATTCCCCCTATTTTCCCAAGAAGAGAGTATTAAGATCTTTTTTTTTTTACAGTACATTTGCTGTAACTGTTCAGTACATCTCGACCTACATATATAATATATCATTTTATAATTCCCTTTGGTAACAGAAGACTGAGGGCCGTATTCAGATATCCGTCGGCGATCGGGCCGCAAATATACGCATCTAAGTCTCAGGTCGGAGCAGGTTACAACCACCAGAAAAAACAGTCACTCCCCTCGCAACCTCCGGCCGGACCTAAACTTTCACCTGCATAGACTTGCCCTATCTGGCCGCACTCACTTCCGGCCTTATGTGTATTAGTTGCGTATATTTCCGGCCCTAACTCTGTAAGCGCGCCCACTTCTAACCCACTTCCACCCTCATCTAAATGCCTCCCCCCGCCCATATCTATGCAAATCCTTAGGTCCGTATATTTCTGCCGCACTTAGGGTCGCATTATTCCCGACACGATTCACAAGTCCGTCTCACTTAGGGTCGCATTAGTCCCGACACGATTCACAAGTCCGTCACTTAGCCATTTCTGACCTTAACCTCTACGTAGACGGCGTATCACTATTACTACGCATGCGCAGTTGATGCAAAATCGATCCGATCTAAAAATACGCACGGAACTTTCGTTAAAACCGGATCTCTGAAAGTGTGCGGTGTGTCACAATTCCTCCACTAGGGGGCATCTTGATACATTGGAATAGGAACAGAGGCCTGGATTCACCCTCCTGGACGTATTGTACATAGATCCGTAAATTAGCGAGAATAGCTAATACACATGCGTAGTAACTATTTTACGCAATCTACGTATATGCGGTCTTTAAGACTATTCTCGGTAATTTACAGACGTATGGACAATACGTCTGGGAGTGTGAATCCAGGTCAGAGACCTCGCTCTCTCTCCCTCTAGTATTTAGATTATTTACCCAAATCAGTTCTGTTTCCCTCTACCCATGATTAGGTCACAACAGGGCCATATCTAAGGGAGGGCAGAGTGACGTAAAGCTTTAAGTCGCTCTGCCCTGTGGGCCGCGTTCTCGTAGGCTGTGGCTCACAAAAATGCTGCCCACATCAGATAAAAGATGTGGCTGGGGTCATTCACATAAAGAGTGCTAGTTCTATGGAAGCCCCATAGGACCAAATCCCTTTCATTGAATGACACGACCTAACACATGCGGCAGCGCCATTCACGAAAACAGATTTAGTCCCACAGGGCTCCTGTATGAGAGCTGTATAACAGGCGCTGTTTACGCGAATGATGCGGTTAGGTCGGCGTCATTCAAGCTGAGAGGAAGGAGGAGGAACGAGTAGACAGCAAATGGATGTGAAGTTTAGAATAGGTTATAAAAGAGAAAAGTAGTGGACATAGAAGGGGAAGAAATGGAGGCTGGACACATATCATATCTTTTTTTTCTTTTTGGCATAGGGGGATGTGGGTTCCTGCAAAGAACGGCCCTATTTCGAATTTGCTGGGATATTGATTGCTTATGCCTCGAAGAGGCATAGCGATCGATCCCTGGAGCACCGAAGACGAGGCTCCGAAAGGTAACTTAACTAACCCCAACCATTCCCCTAATTCTAACCCTAACCCTCCCTTCCATTACCCTAACTCACCCTTCCCTGCAGCCTGACCCTAACCCTCCCTTCCCTGCAGCCTGACCCTAACCCTCACTTCCCTAGCACCCTAATA
>WWET01001125.1:431915-443196 GCA_011038615.1 Limnodynastes dumerilii | reverse complement strand
ACTGCCTCAGGATCCATCTGTGAAAATGAAGTTAGCAAGTAATTATTAAAAAACACCTAAAGAATGGGTGAGCAATATGAAAATCAAAAAAATATTGGTTAAGATTAAACTATGTTATGTTAATATTCATCACATTACCTATTATGAACATATTGTTAAATGAGTGAATATTAACATGAACTAAGAAAAGCTAAATAATATATTTCTATAAGCTTTTATATAAGTTTGAAAGCTTTTATTTAATTTTTTTATTTTTTAACATAGTATACAAGTTTATCATATTGCAATCAAACATATCACTTACCATGATAACAACTGTTCAAATGATCAGATGTCAATTCAAATGTAGTATAAATTTTGGATAACACACCTCACCAACCAACTCTCAAAACAAAAGCTACACAGCAGCAAACCATTCTACCATTTTCACACTTATAAATGAAAGGAGGTACTCTAATCAGGTGTTTATGATGTTAATTAATAATGCTTCATTAAGACAATTCAAAAATTAGAAAAAAAACATGAACGTCCGCCGTAGAAAGGGATATCAGTATTTACGCCGTCTGTCTCATTGAAAAACTGATATAACAGCGTATGTAGTGTCGCGGGAGCCTACTCTAGGTACGCTTGCATTATCGTACTGTGAGCGCGAGTGTTCGTACGATCACACGCCCTTTTTGCTCATTAACATTTCAGGGAACGCCCTCTGATACGAACTTTCCCAGTTTAAAGCGTATGATCGCTACAGCGTATACAGACATCGTATTTAATACGACTTACACATGCGCAATGCGTTTTTTCGTACGGTTTTATGCTCATACCGAGCGTAAAATCGGACGCGGTCGTAGCTCTGGATCAGGCCCACAATCCCTACTAAATTTAGGAAATTCAAAAAACTTCCAAATTCCAAACAAAAAAGCAAACCAAGGACAGCGCTATAATAGTAATTGATCACTAATATAGAATATTACTATCCTTATCGTGGCAGTAGTGAAACGAAAATAGATACTGGCATAAAAGTAAAAGGATTATTTATTAATACCACAGAACAGACATCAATAAAATAAGTGCATAGAATAAACCATTTCACTCTAAATAGATTGGGAAAATATGAAAAGACCAATAAGAGGCATGCACGCCACTTCAAAAGTTAACTTCTGTTGGAATAGATGCTAAAAAATATTTAACAGTGTTCCACTGAGATAGGAATCAAAAGTCCTCCCACAATGCAGGTAATACAGTAGTACACAAAGGTAACTCACCCCCTATAGATCGGGGCAGATGTATTGTATAGGTGGGTTTTACCGTGGTTTGGTGTCCACAAAGGTTCCGGTACAACGATTGTACAGATGGTGAGAGACGGGACCTGCTCCCAAACTCGTTATAGCACGTTTTCTCCTGGTGTTCGCGTTACCAAACAATACCCACACAAGCAGGAGACTTTAGATAATGACAGCTGCTCCCAGGACCAATACTGCAGATATAACAGGTGGGACAGATGGAAGAATGTTTCCTCTAATAATTCACTCCCCCTGGTGTCTGCGTTACTGACTGAAGCCCGTGTGATCGGGGAACATAAATGTCAGAAAACGCTTTCAGGGCCTGCAGGGATTACACTGGTTCAGCAACTGAGAGTTCATATTTTCCCAATCTATTTAGAGTGAAATGGTTTATACTATGCGCTTATTTTATTGATGTCTATTCTGTGGTTTTAATAATTAATCCTTTTACTTTTATTCCAGTATCTATTTTCATTTCACTACTGCCACGATTCATAATTATATAATTTTATAATTATGTGATTAAGGGTAGTAATATTCTATATTAGTGATCAATTACTATTATAGCGCTGTCCTTGGTTTGCTTTTTTGTTTGGAATTTGGAAGTTTTTTTAATTTCCTAAATTTAGTAGGGAGTGTGGCAGAATCCTCCCTGGACGGCTGCTTTAATTCCAACTAAATATCCTAGAATAAAGAAGCGCCCATAAAATATATATATATTAGTTCAGGGGTTACTGTTGTTTGTATTATAAGTACAGCTGTGGCACATACACAGTGCCTGAACTGCTGCAGTCCAGACACAGTGTAAGGCTGGGTACACACTGGGGCTTTTTCAAAATTGTTGCAAGCACACAATCAAAAGACTGTTTCATCAGATATCTTACCAGTGTGTACTGTCCAAAGATGTTAAAAAATCTTTTGAAATGGTCTGTGATCTTTTGATCTGATCTTCTGGAGCTCCTAATATGCCAGATCAACCATTAAAGATAAGATAAAGATTTTTGAAAGTGTGTACTGTGTCTAATAGAAGCTCTTTGGACAGCACACACTATTAGGATATCTGGTGAAACGGTCTTTTGATTGTGTGATTGAAAAGATTATCTGCTGAAAAGCCCAGTGTGTATTCTGCTTTAGTGTCACTATGGCAGCGGCAGATCACATGACGCAGCTCAGCTTCATTCACAGAGCAGGGCAAAGTGTGCTGCAGTTGATGGAGGGAAAAGAAGAGAGGTTTGAAGACAGCAAGTAAGTGAAGATTAAAGATTATTAAAAACAGGGTTTGGATAGGACAGATACAGGAAGAGAAAGACCTTATGGACATACTGGGGGTCTGCAGAGACATGATGGGGAATACTGAGGGGCTGCAGAGACATGATGGGGAATACTGAGGGGCTGCAGAGACTTGATGGGGATACTGGGGGGCTTCAGAGACAGAAAACCTAGTTTGGTGTTTAATTATATTTATTCTGTCCCTGTTTTTTGGTAGAGATTCATTTTAAAGCCACAATTATTTAATTACAATCTTGTATGTGGGCCTTCCATCTTTAAGAGGTGCACTAAAATATATTAATATATCCATTCTGTCCCTGTTTTTTTGGGGGAATCATTTCGATAAAATTTTGCCACAGATCACTTAAAACAAAGCCACATTTGGTATTTAATTATCTAATATGGTAGCATGTACCGACCATATATTGTCTATTGGTGGTCCAGTGTGCAGACTGGGCACTATGGCCTCATGAGTTAAGTATAGTATCTGTTCTTGTGTGGTCATCAGATCATAAATTATAGGAGTAACTTACATTTTTTTATAAATGTTTTTAAAGGGTTATTCAAAACATAGACCATTTCATTAAAAGAAGTATTGATTAACACCCTTGCAATCCCATGACATGAAATTAAATATTTTTATTTTAATGCAGTTTATTTCCATTTTACAAGACATCCTTTATTAAACAACAGTCCAGTCAAAGTAGAGAGCAGGTTTTTACAAGTAGAATCCATCTACTGGTCTTTCATTTCCTTTAGTCTTCTGCTGGCAGATATCATGGTGATATCACTATCATTTAGCCTCAAGTGATGCTGTGTCCTGTAATTGACTCTTTTCATACCTAAACAACAAACTGAAATATGTTGTTATTAAGACCAACAAAATTATGCCATTTATTATATCACTTCCTGCATGTCAACCAATCCCCTCCTAATTAAACTTATTGGGGGGACCAGGAATTAATGATGGCCATCCACATCTGCTATGTCTTCTGCTTTCAAAGTATCCATTCTGGACCTTAAGAGTGATCCAAATAAAAAAGGAGGAGCTGGATGTCAGATGTGGACAAGATGTGGAAAGAGAAGAACGTGAGATGACTGAACAAGGGATCCCCATATACTACATTTGGTTTTGTGGAAATTCCAGATCTGGTTATGTATGTATTATGAAATACCTTACAGCAAGAAGTAACAAAAGATAATAATTCTAATCACTGCTTATTAGCCTAATCCCACAACAGCAACAAACCCCATTTGTCCAGTACATAAAATGACACCTACAACAAACTAAAACTAGAACTAAAAAAAAAAAAAAGTATAATGCTAATATAATAATATTTGCTTCAATACACTAATACAATTTTTTTTCCTTTCTTTCAATAGGCAATCTACCTTTGATGAATAGTTCTGTTAATAGTTGTAATTGTTTTGTTGATAGTTGTAATTGTTTTGTTGATAGGTGTAATAGTTGTGTTGAAAGTTGTAATTGTTTTGTTGATAGTTGTAATTGTTGTTGATATAATCCAATAAATATTTTTCTTGTTAAAAAAAAATCTGAGTGATTTTACTTTTATTTTTGGTTACAGATTTGGCAGACTTATTGGTGACTGATTCATGGCTCTGTTTGGAAAATAAAAATGAGTGCTTGAATAAGCACGAGAGCATATAAGCTCCTCAACTGCAGGCTGCTTTGCCCCCAGGGACATTAATGTGATACTGTTGCTTTAAGGGGGGTTAGGGGTTTTTTGTTGGGGTGGGTGGTCCTAGGGGCAGGGGGGTTAAGGATAATATTTAAGGACGGCCATTTATGTCTGGTGTCATTCTGCTGCTGAAGTTTTTCCCTCCCACCTTCCCTGCTTGTTAGGCTATTTAACATGTGTTTTTTCCTTTACAGACGGGGCATGATTTGGCGGTAGCATTTGGGGAACAGCTGTATTCCAGCGCATGGGGTAATGGGCTTGTGTATATGGTAGTGGTAGGTACACCCCTGGATTGTTGGATAGGAGGCCAAGCCATGGGGGCTAGTACCCGGCTCTGACCACTACCTGGGGGGCGCTTGACAGGGGTTGCCTGTCTGCTGTATGTCATCCTTCACACTGCTGTTCCCCTCCTGCATGTGTCTACCTACCTACTTCCAAAAACTATAGTCATAATTCAAATTCCAATTAATAAATTATGCCCCCTTTTAAAATCCATAAAGTTGTCTGTGTGTTTATTTATGGTTTGGGGGTATGTCGCCTGGGGGGCAGCATCAGTCGTAGGAAGGTTATGGCTTTTGCAGTGTAGATTCTAGGGTTTGTGACAAGACTAGCAAGAACAGAAAGCACAAATATGGTCTGAGTCTTACCTTTCCAATAAGTGTAGTGTGATATGTTGGCACTGTGACATTTATCTGCACTCACTTTTCCACTTAGTCTTTGCAATGAGGTTTTACAAAGCGGGGATAACAAGTTTGGGCTTTGAGAGTGCTGTCTGTTTTGCTTTCTTACTACACATTTACTAATTTTAGTAGAAAGGTTTAAGGACTACTAGGAGGACTTGCAGTATTGGGATGCTCCTGTTGTGTAGACTGATCCATTATGGAATTTGAATGAATAAAATAATTAATACAGTGGTATGTAGAATCAACTGTACACTATACAGATTAAGATAAAAAAAATTATATAGTGTGACTAATGAATGGAAAGGATCACACACAAGAATTAAAATAAATTCCAAACTTCTAAACAAAAAAAAAGCTCTCAGAGGTGTAGTAAATATGATCCTTTAATAAAATGATTCACAATAAAAACATATCAATATCAAACATGGTAAAAAAAAATACAGCTAGGTATAAATGCAACCACTCATTGTGTACTAATAAATACTCAATTCCACACAATAACATTCCTCACAATAACTTGCTGTCCTTGAAAAGCAATAATATTAACTGCTCAAATAGATTAATTCCAACCTCCAATCAGACTGATGAAGAAATAATCCAGAGATGAATAAATTAGCTAGAGCACATAGCAATAATTATAATAAGAGCCAGTAGATTTATCGCAGTATATATTCTTTCCCAGAATGAATTGGAATACACCAGTTGTGATCCTTAATATGCAGCAGCTGTGATCAATAGATCTAGTATAGTGAATAAGTAGCCTCAGAAAGATTGAAAGCTGAAGGTAGTATGCCCAACAATAAAATATTCTGAATAAAACCAGTCTTTAGCTGTGAGATGCAGCAGAAGATAGACGGTATAATAGATGTCACGGTGTAATAGATGTCACGGTCTGTGGCTGCACTTACCTGACCACAAGCCATCTGTCAGCGGCTTCCACACGATGTACCACTCTCCAGCCCTCCAGAGGTGCCACTTCCAGTGGTGACAGCCTCCTTCAAAAGTCTCCATTAAAACATGTGTGTTTGTGTCTGGGATTAGACATCTGCTTCATTATCTCTCTGGTGCATGGGCGTCACCATCTTGCCTCCTGTCAGGTGATTCCTAGCAGCCACTCAGATGCTCCTCTGCGCACATATGATTCCTCCAGCCAATCTGTGCACTGGATGGGCTATTTAAACTCTGTGCACAGTCCATGCATTGGACTGTACAGAACAACTTGTTCTTCAAGGTGCCTAGCTATCTTGCTTCCTGATATGCCTGCTGCATTTCAGTCAAGCCTCCCTAGCATCAAGTTCAAGCCTGCTGTTGCTATACAGTTTAGCCTGCTGTTGCTATCCAGTCAAACCTGCCTAGCATCAAGTTCAAGCCTACTGTTGCTATACAGTTTAGCCTGCTGTTGCTACCCAGTCAAACCTGCCTAGCATCAAGTTCAAGCCTACTGTTGTTATACAGTTTAGCCTGCTTTTGCTACCCAGTCAAATCTGCCTAGCATCAAGTTCAAGCCTACTGTTGCTACCGAGTCAAACCTGGCTAGCATAAAGTTCAAGCCTACTGTTGCTATACAGTTTAGCCTGCTGTTGCTACCCAGTCAATCCTGCTGTTGCTATACAGTTCAAGCCTGCCGTTGCTAACCAGTCAAGCCTGCTGTTGCTATACAGTTCAAGCCTGCCGTTGCTACCCAGTCAAGCCTGCTGTTGCTATACAGTTCAAGCCTGCCGTTGCTACTCAGTCAAGACTGCTGTTGCTATATAGTTCTATCCTGGTCCTGCTATCCTGGTCCTGCTATCCTGGTCCTGCTATCCTGGTCAAGTCATCTGCACTCCAGTTCGGTCCAGCCTCTCTGCATTCCAGTCAGGCCCAGCAGCCCTGCGTTCCAGTCCAGCCCAGCAGCCCTGCATTCCAGTCCAATCCCGCAGTCATCTGCACTCCAGTCTGGTCTAGTTTTCTGTACTCCAGTCTAATCAAGTTTTCTGCACTCCAGGTCTGATTCCTAAGTCTGCTCTTTAACATGTGTGCCAAACTGGCATAATCTATTTACTGAACTGTTCTTGACAAGTGTGCCAAATTGGCATAATCTGTTTACTGAACTGTTCTTGTCAAGTGTACCAAACCGGCATAATCTGATTCCTAAGACTGTTCTTATCATTTGTGCCAAACCGGCATGGTCTGATTACTAAGACTGTTCTATCTATGCTCATGTCTCTTCATGCACCAATCATTTATTAAACAAGCTTCCTTTCACTCCTGCTCGTCTGGCGCTTCCCTCGGAACCCGGGACAGGTCGCACAACACCTTGCAGTCATGACAATAGACAGGTTACAATGTATTAAACAATCAATTTCAGCTGAATCTCTTCTGCTGCTGAAATTCTTGAGTAAACTTTCAGAACGTGCAGATTTTTAAAATTAAGTAAACATTGGGAAGTTGATTGAATTTGTATTTGTCCAGTGATAAGGTGCTCTAGATGAAAACAGTATTTGACTAAAGAATGCAGCAATGAATAAACTGTATCATGTGACAGGTGATATTGGACTGTATTCATAGTTAAGAAGCAGCTGCTTCTGTAGTGTCAGTCCGACTGACGCGTTTTCGTCCGTATACCACAGACTTTTTCAAAGCATGTAGTTGTGCCGTCTGTTTCTGGTCATATATAAGGTCCTTACACAGGTGTATAATTAGACCTCTTCCACTTTTAAGGGTGTATATGCCTGCATATAAACGGTATCCGAATAGGAATAGCTATACAAGTTCACCAATCTTTTTCAACATTGTAACTCTTAGTTTAGTTTGATTTTTATTATATTTATACAAAGTGCTGTTCTCTATATAAGTTATTATCCACAAACCAAAAAGGAGATTTTAAAGAAATTCAATTTCCTCAGTAATGTATTTCAGTAAGCCCTTCATAGGAGTCATGCAAATGATTTACACTCCATTCAAACATTTAAAGCTAAATTATTTTTACCTCTAAATGACATAACAGTAACAAAACAATATTTATTAACCTTATTACAAATATAACTACATAGATAACATAAAATAAGGTAATAAAAATAAAAGTGAGTAAAAATAAATATGGCAAATCTATAAATAAAAATAAATAAATAAATATATATATATATATATATACGTACAAGGCGCACCCCTGTATAAGACGCACCTGAATTTTGGGGTCCCAAAATTAAAAGTGCATCTTGTACATGGGAAAAAACTCCCCTCTCAGGTTTTCTTACCTTTCAGATCATCCAGCGAGCGGGACTGCGGCCAGAATATGACATCCTGCGGTGGCTGAGACTGGGAAATGAAGTCTTCATTTTGCAGTGTCTGCCACTGCGGGACTTCATATTCTGAACGCAGCCCTGCTTGCTTGATGATCTGAAAGGTAAGAAAGCTTTGGAGGGGAGGGAGCTGCAGCTTAGACCTCATTTTAACATACAGTCGCAGTCTGACCCCCCTGTATAAGATGCACCCTGTTTTTGGACACCAGATTTTTCCAAAAAAGGTGCGTCTTATACATGGGGAAATAAGGTAATTTCCACTGGCTCCACAAGACTGGATGTCCCAAAGGTGCTGGACTACTGTGCACCATATAATGGGTCTTCTGGAGCAAAAGCAGGCAGCCAACAAATTCTTTTCAAGATCATATGCTGAGAAAGGTAGCGTGGAGTGCATCCAGTATAGGCTTCTACGTGCTTCTCCCAGGGGGTTTCGTCAGGCAGCAATCAGAGCTTTATTGTCTTATTCCTATTTGAGCAGCTACTATTATTGCTTTTCAAGGACAGCAAGTTATTGTGTGGAATGTACTGTACGAGTCCTTAAGTGATATTTGAGTATTTATTAGTACACAATGAGTGGTTGCATTTATAGCTGGTGTTATTTTTTGCAATGTTTGCTATTGGTATGTTTTTATTGTGAATCATTTTATTAAAGGATACACCTCTGAGTAATTTATTTTTGTTTATTTGGTTTTGATGTTTAGGGGCTGGTCACACCAGATAAGTGGCTGAAGGTTTGGTAACTAAGGGGCTGATCCAGAGTAACGATGAAGCGCTGTGCATACTAACGCACAGCGTAACAAATATGCACCCCTCGTCATGCCGTAGTTACACTGCCTTACGCTGGCTGCAGGCTACCCTAACTTTAGGAAGCATAACTACGGCAGGATGTAGCTACAAACTGCCCTTAACATGAAACCCCGTCCCTTCCTGCCTAATTAGAATGCCTCCTTCCGCCTACCTTCCCTAACTCAAGCGTATTTACTATGATCGTTAGCTTCACTATGATCGTTACGCTAGAGTTAGGGACGCCCCATTCACAATTAGTAAAATACCCTCTTATGCCACAAAACATCTGCCGGGCGCATGCGCAGATCGGTAAAAATGCTGATCTTACGCTCATGCCTGCTGTAACAACGCTGGCGGGCGTTGTTCAGGATCAGCCCCTAAGATATCTGTTTCTACTATAAATTGAGCAGTGATTTCTTTTTCTTTTTTAAATACCAAACTTTTCTTTTTAATAACAGCTGTGGCAAAGTTTTAGCAAACTAACTCCATAGCAAACAAAGGTATAGAATGGATATATTTATTTTAGTGCATCTAATAGAGATGGAAGGATCGCACACAAGCTTTTACCAACCTAAATCTTGTGAGCTGTGAGGTGGTTCAATTTGACTAGGAATGACTGGAAATGAACGTTATTCATATTAATAATGCTTTGGGAGCAAAATTACATAAAAATTACATGATATTAGCATTTTTTTTAGCAATTTTCACAAACATACAGGTCCAAAACCAAAACATTTGAATTTTTTTACAAAATCAAAAACAACAAAACACTAAATTAAATAAAGGTACAAAACCAAAACACGGGGGTCAGCGCTCATCTCTAGTAGTGACTATGATTTGCTTTCTTTTATTGTGGTTAGAAGATTGTGTTTTATGATGCTTAAATGGATACTATAATCTGTTATCTATAATGTTAAATTGTTAAACAGGTGGGTGTAAATTTAATTTTTGTAATGGGGGCCCAGAAAACCCTAGCACCGGCCTTGGCTGGAGGCATAACTTGTAGTCAGGTACTCCTGTACAGTCAATCAGGAATGTTATCAGGCAGACTTTGGTGACTCACTCCTTCAGGGGCGGATTGGGAAATTAAAGTGGCCCTGGAAAAAAAAACCTTAAAGTGGCCTCAGGCACTCCTTAATAGAAGGATGTAACATGACATTGGCTACAGAAACAAAGCAATGACAATGCAACCATAACACTCTTAATAACCGGTTACACTCTCCGCAGCAACATTCTGAATTTCAAAAAAGGGACATCCGAAAGTTACTTCACCCATTCACTTTCACAATGCGCGATATCCCTCCGCTGTCCTTCTGCTACACCTCCGCTGCTGCTATCGCCGGACCTGGAACAGGTAAGTAAATTATCTCTGCGGGGTTAGGGTTGGGATTAGGATTAGGGTTAGGGTCAGGCTGCAGGGGAGAGAGGGTTAGGGTCAGGCTGCAGGAATTGGTGGGTTAGGGTCAGGCTGCCAGGAAGGGAGGGTTAGGGTAGTGAGAGCGGAGGGTTAGGGTTAGGGAAAGGAGTGTGGGACTATTCTTTTTACTACTTTTAGGACCACAGAGCCTTCGGTGCTCTGTGGATTGACTGCCATGCCTCTTCAAGGCATATGCAATCGAAATCTCAGCCAGTTCGCAACTGGCTTGGAGAAATCTGGATTTTCGCAATTCAGATTTTCTTTGCGGGGACCCACACCCCTTAACAACAGTAACAGACTATACCATTCTAGCAGTAAACTATCTGTTTCGGTTGCAGATTACCTCTGCCTTTTATGCACCTGTTTGCATTTTCAAGTGACCACTGTGTAACTACAAGGAACAAAAGAGAGGTCCGGCGCTCCAAACAAACATTATATAACACTATGTGTCAGCACATACATAAAAAGGAGGTTTAGTTCACAATATAACTATATTGGGTTAAGCTCACCCAGGGGCTGGCTGGCAAATTTTAGCCTGGGGGGCAAGCCCAAAATAGTGGCCCATAAGTAACGGCCCATCCTCAGGGTTAACACATATTTAATTGGGGATTCAGGGTATAGGCAGCACACTTAGTAACAGAGGCGGTACTAGGTTTTGTGGGGCACTAGGTGAAAAAATTAAAAGAGGCCCCATCAAATAGTATTTTTTTCGCTTGTTTTTTTAATGTGGTGCAATTTTTGTCTTCTAGAATTCTAGCAATTACACACCAATTGCTTTGTCAAAGAAAAATACAAAAAAAATAAAAATTACCATAAAAAAAATATTACTGCTATACACCAAGCAACTGGTGTGTAATGTGTATGA
>WWET01001125.1:371271-391181 GCA_011038615.1 Limnodynastes dumerilii | reverse complement strand
AGAGTTCAATCTTTTTCTCATCAGAGAATTTTGTTTCTCTTGGTCTGAGAGTCCTTCAGGTGCATTTTGGCAAACTCCAGGTGGGCTGCCAAGTGCTTTTTACTAAGGAGTGGCTTCCGTGTGGCCACTCTACCATACAGGCCTGATTGGTGGATTGCTGCAGAGATGGTTGTCCTTCTGGAAGGTTCTCCTCTCTCCAAAAACGAATGCTGTAGCTCTGACAGAGTGACCATCGGGTTCTTGATCGCTTTTCTGACCAGGCCCTATTCCCCTTCTCCCCTGATTGCTCAGTTTAGACTGTCGGCCAGCTCTAGGAAGAGTCCTGGTGTCTGAACGTTTTCTATTTATGGATGACGGAGGCCGCTGTGCTCATTAGGACCTTCAAAGCAGCAGATATTTTTCTGTACCCTTCCCCAGATTTGTGCCTCGAGACAATTCTGTCTTGGAGGTCTACAGACAATTCCTTTGACTTGATGCTTGGTTTGTGCTCTTACATGCACTGTCAAGTGTGGGACCTTATATAGACAGGTGTGTGCCTTTCCAAATCATGTCCAATCAAAAGAATTTACCACAGGTGGACTCTAATTAAACTGTAGAAACATCTCAAGGATGATCAGTGGAAACAGGATGCACCGGAGCGTAACCTCCCTAACCCAGCCCTCCCCTGCTAGCTGCCCGCCCCTTCGTCCGTAAGGACACTAGATCCATGGCTGCCATTCTTACGCATACGGTCGCCGTAACTACTGCAGCGGCCATAGCACTGGATCAGCCCCTTTTTCTTTATGGGTTATTGTGTGTAGAATTTTGAGGGAAAAATGAATTTATTCCATTTTGGAAAATGCCAAGGTCAGCATTCTAATCTCAACATGATTGCAAAAAAGATTTATTCATCCAAGCATTAAAAACAGGAGCAAGGGAACAACTCCCCTGCCCTGAGTATATTGCATATATGGTACCAAATCAATGTCTATATAAAACATGCCACCTCTGCTATACCACTGTATATCATTAAATAAGACCAGGCATAAATAAGGTGCTTAAGCATGGGCACAAATAAGGTGCTTGAACAATGGGTAATATAAGTAGTCATATGCAAATGATAACCCATGTAAAAAACTAGAATTCAGAGATCATCAACAAGAACAACGCAGCATAAAGTGCACCAGCCTAAATAATATGTTCTATAATGGTCAGCCTGCTTGATGTATATCCTATGATGTTTTTGGGCACCACTATTGGAACTTTCTATCCCAGTATGGATATTATATGTGGACTCATGCATTGATGGACCATTATAGACCATAGTCCATGGTCACCTATAACTCATGAGGTATAAAAACCAAGATTTTTAAAGAATTTGGAAAACATAGTTATTTGTGTTTTTTCTCATACATCCAATAATATTCGTATTTCTACAATTTTTTATTTTGGTAAATAATATCTAGTATTTTTTTATTAAACTTTTCCAGTTTTTTGTGTAAGCACTAAACAATGATGTGACATTGGGCCTGATCCAGACTTACTCTGGTGTGCGTAGCGTATTATCGCCAAACGTACCACCGATGCACGGTAATAGGCACTCCCCTTGCTCGTACCTAGTTTAGCATCCATACCCTCGGCAAACCCTACCCTAACTTTTGTTTTTGTTCCCGCGGCCGTCCGTACGTTCATTGCGTATGAACGACGCTTAGCACGCCCAGACTGTACAATTTAAATGGCTCCCCCCGCCTACATTCCTTAACTCCAGCATCCATACGAACTTCATAATATAAACACGCCCCTTCACCAGGAAAAATGCAAAGTATACGGACGCCCGAATCGCCGCTTCGGTTTTACTACCGGAAGTTGTCACCAGGCGCATGCGCGGTGCGTTTTTTTTTCCTGCCGATTTTACACTTACGATCAGCGTTAGATCGCAAGCGTGCGTTGTTCTGGATCAGGCCCATTGACTGTTTTAGATAGCTAGGAAAATTACTCAGGTGCTGTGGTGTAAAAACTAAATATTTTTTCAATGCAATGGGTTTGTATTTTGTACACAATCTATGGTATACATGTCAAGAGTTCTATTGCCATCTAGTGGGTAGTTTCCAACTTGCAGTGTTGTAATTACATGACTTAACTAACTTTACTTAGATACTATACTAACATGAATATCAATTTGATATCATTATATTATATTATTGTTATCTTGTGATTTGTGCATGTTCATGCACTTCCAACTTTAGCTTCCAGCAAGGGGGCATGTTGCGCTCACAAATGGGAGAGTAAATTATTAGACTTCTGAATTCTCTCTGTCATGCTTTCAGCAGATGCTGCTCCTTGAGGGTTTTCCCACACCCATGGAGTACTGGAGAACGACGCCGACTGGCGCCAGAATACAACTCCTGGAAGCATGGCAAGGTTGGGCAGAAGACTGCCACATGCTGGGAATCAGGGGTGTATCTATGGGTCCAGTGCCCCTGGCAAAGTAAGGGACTGGCGCGCCCCCCATTACCCATTTACTCCCAGTACTTCCATCATGTGCCACCAGCACCTCCCCCCCAGTACTCTCATCATGTGCCTCTGGCCCCCCCTTCAGTAGTCCCATCACATGCCTCCAGGCTCCAACCCAACCTCCCCAGGTTTTCTTACCTTACCTGAGCCGGACTGCAGCTAGAATTGAAGTCCCGCGGTGGCCAAGATTTGCGAGGGAAATGAAGGGTATCTTAGCAACCAGACAGCCCTCATTTTAAAAGCATCCAGCCGCAGTCTGACTCCAGACCAGCGCTGCTCTAGGCGACACTGGCGGCAGGGCCCCCTTGCAAAAAAAATTGCGCCCTTCTCCCATCATGGGAAGAACGGGATATGCACTAATGACATTCTGCTTTGTGGAAAAGTCTATTAAGGTTTTGTATGCTGTGGTGCAAAAGTGGTAGCTGGAGAAACTTGATCAAGCACAGCTGCTAGGATTTGGTTAAGGTGAGGTACTTTCATATCAGGAGAGTGGAAGTTAGAAATTGGAGACAGTAGTTGTTGGACTGATCGAGAAAGTTGGTTAGTATTAATAGCATTAAGAGTTCTGCAGGTAAGCGAAGGTTTAATAGCGTTAGACAGCAAAGAAGTAGAACTAATGGGGGGACAGTTTGCAGGTGATAAGGTGATGTCTGAGAGAGGGTTAGTACGATCAGCGACTAAGCAAAGTTTAGGGAATACTAGATCAATGCAACCTTATGAGTTGGTGAAACTTAAGTCCGCTGTCACTATGTGGGAAAATTCTCCTTTGAATGATCCCAAGGTTCTTATAAAATGTCCTGTATCCTTTAGGTAGGCCTTGATGTTTTTCATCAGGGGTTGTAACAAAGAATCTATCATTTCTGAGAGATTAGCAGATTGATGACGTCAGATTACCTATTTATTTGGAGACCCGATTCCAAGTTGTTACACCTTGAAAAAGACATTTATTTGTAGAAACGCGTTGGTGGTACAGTGGGACGGAGTGTCAGTAGCAGGAACTACTACAGGAGATTAAAGTAGAGTTCTAATTTTGCAGATCCAGACTCACTTGTATGAACGCGAGTGAGACGGTGAGCGGGATTGAGCCATCTCCTTTAGACCTGCGGGACACATTCCCCACGTTTTATTTATTTATTTATTTTATGGTAATATGTTTTAAATAAATGGAAACTTGAAGTTATCGGGTCACCCATCTTTTTCACGTCTAAGGGGGAATCCCCCCCTTCTCTCTCGGATAAAGAAAGAACCTGCTATATGCACTTTAACAAGAAAGGAGAGTGTGAGTATCTTGGGGAACCCTAATCTGGCTAGGGAAGATTGAACCAATTTACTGCACCAAAATTTGTTTTTTGTTTTCTACATCCCCTCTCAAGCATGGTCTGTCGGGGGTAAGAAGCAGGAGACTAGGACGATATTCTTTGGACATCAGTAAAGAAACCTTGACAGGCATCTAACAAGAAAATCAAATGTGAGTATCCTGTGAAATTGTGAAATATTTCCAACTAACAGGATTGACATACTACACCAAAAAATTTCCCCCTTTTTTTTCTTTTCCTTCATAAATACGGAATTGAATGGGAGGAAAGGACAACATAAATAAGAAGTAGAGTTTTTCCTATTTTTCAAAGCACTATGACATCAAGAAAGTAAGAGGAACACAAAAAGATCGTTGGAAGAATTAACAGGCAAGACTTTGTATATCATATCCTGTTGATACATTTGTGTACGTGTGGAGGAGACATTTTTGAAAATATTGACACAGTTTGAGACATTTGTTTCAAAGGATACTTCTTGAAAAAATCTGACTGTTTCATATAGCCTATATATTGTGTTCACATATTGACTACACAGCGCAAATAAGGTTATTATTTTTGCATTCTATAGATATAGAAGAGGACTGTGTGATCTATGGGAGGTGTTATTGTGGTGACTATTTGTGGAAATTGGAGACAAACATTGAATGTAGGAAAATAATTCATGTGTGGTTATTAGTGGAGTGTAGAGCAGCGTTGAAGTAATATAGATTGAGGGATGTGAAGGTGGGGGGGTAAAGGATGTGGTGATTTGAACAGAAATACAGTGTAAGGATAGGAAAAACAAAAGGATGTTAAATGTTGCCAGTTAGCAAAGTGTATATAATTGAAATGTATTTAAATGAGTAAATGTTTGTGAATATCAGGAAAATATGAGGAGCTCAGGCTGGCAGTGGTGTAAATTTCTCCAGCACCATTGGAGCTGGGTCAAGCTCCTCCTTGTGCCCACTACATGCGGAATCCTGTTTTGAACTGTGAGGTGCTGAGATCAAGTAGGATGGTTACTGTTGTGTCTGGGGCCCAGGGAAATTATAAGGTGAGTTAAGATGTTTAGATCAGTGCAAGAAAATCTTCTCTCAGCCTATGAAACTCTTGCAGACAAATTTATAGTGTTCATCAATTATGCGCTGATCAGGTATTACCCCCTTGAATTGGACCCTGTCATGTCAATATCAGTTATGAAGTTTGGATTGGCTAAGCATTTCTGTGTAACATGTGCAGAGTATTGCTACTCAATCTTTTAGTAGTGTGTGCAGAGTATTGCTAACAATTCTTTTAGCAGCATGTACACACTGTATTGGTCCAAACTAATTTAAAAATGAGTGCAGGCTACAGGCCTTATTATGGTAGTGATGTGTGCAGGGTACAGTTGTAATGTTGATGAAGAATGTGTGCAGAGTAGAGGTCAAATAAAGTTTTACTGCACTTTGCAGTATAGCAATTCGTACTTATTTACCAATACACTCAATGTTAATGACACTGGTGCAGTGGTAATATACGCACAGACACATCCATTAGTGTGTGTAATGTGATTGTTTTGCTAAAATAAATTGGAGCTGGTTTTATGTACAAGCAAAAAGAACAAAAAACACCCTTATTGCTTTGCAAAAGTTTTCAATGGTGCTATACACAATGGTAAAAATTAATAAGAATGCTAGGGTAGTTTTGGCTGAAAATATGTTCAATATGATATAAGGTAAATAAAAAATACAATATACATAAAAATTAATTTATCAACGAAAATAAAATAAAACAACTATAAATGTAAATTGTATTTTTTTAAATTTAAGAACTTGATTTTCATATGCCATGAGGATACGTGTTTAACTGACCCTAGCTAGCACATATATTTTACTGTGTCTGGAGCGCACAGCTCACAGCCTCCACCCACACACACCCATGGAACGCCCTTCAGAAAGTAAGCCTTGCAATGTGCACTTGCAAATCACGGAAAGATATCTCAAGCCAGGTGTCAGGATATAATCAAATAGCAGGGGTATCAATTAATATCAAACTATAGAGTGACCTCTGTTTGGCCAGGGTCTGGTGATTCATGGAAATACCTTGAATGTAGTGGGGCTAAAGCTAGATTTCGGAAAAAGATTCTCTCCAGACCCCAGACCTGTCACGTGTCAAAGGTGGAGGCTGGTCTTTAAAAAGTGTGTATGATACATACACGGTGTTCACTTCATAGGACTTCCAAACGAAAGAGGTGACCCTAAATTCTGGTCTGTCCTGACCCGGACGGTTCTTGTGTGTAAGTCTTTCTGTGCTTTCTCTTTTTATTTCATAAGAAACTGTTTTGCATATTGTATGTGATTATTATCATATTAGATATCAACCTAAGACCTCCTGTGAATAGTCTTGGTCGTGGCAGTTCATTGGTAATAAGTCATATTTGGGGTGAGAGAAGGGGCACTAGTCATTGGAGAACAGACCAGGTGGCTGTTGTGATTAACCCCTTGAGCCCCATATAAGTCACGAAAGCCTCAGGTGAAGTCAGGGTCGTGACACCAGGTTAGGTAGGCTTAGCACTAGATCGGGGCTAGTGGGGCCGCAACAAAATAATTAACTTTTATCAATGAAGATATCACACTATACTCTTGTTTACTTTCTCTTTCTGATATCATATGTTGTGGAAGTAAATAACATGACAAATTCAAGGAAAAAGGACAGATCTGTTAAAATAACTAAATAATAAACAAAAGTTAAGGTGTCGTATTCACAGATCCGTTTTTTAAAAGTACGCAATTTGAAGGTGTAAAATATTTTATATATAAATTGATATATATATATATATATACAAAATTAATTATTTGATATTGTTTTTGCACACTCACATTGTATAGTATAGAAGATAGTGTACTGCCCTTCACTCTTGCCATGTAAGTTATATGCTGTACTTGCATAGTGCTACAGAGGCACCTCTGCTGTATCACGCACAGCTTGCTCAGGGTTTGCACACGCAAGTACAGGAATTTGCATGTGCCACTGGGTCAGCCTCTTTATGTTTAATAAATGAGCCCATTGCATGAGCACATAATATATTAATAACTAATCAGTTAACAGTCACAATCATTGTGATATAGATCCACACTCAGATCCACATGTGTGCTCATGTATATGGGATGTGCTGCAAGTACAGGTCTGGATTCTCTAGATCCAGACTTCCCCACTGGACGTGTTTTCAGGGGACAGCACAGTATGGCGGATCCCTAGTATACACGATTAGGGAATTTGACTATTGTACGTTGAGGGCATGCTAAGCTCCCTCTGGATTCAGAATTCCCCACTGCAAGTGTATCCCGGGACAGCACAGTATGGCGGGCCCTAGTGTATGCGATTAGAGATGTATGCATATTGTACATTGAGTGCATGCTAAGCTCCCTCGGCTGTATCCAGGCTTTCAAGCCATCCCCATTTTAAGAGCAGATGATTCGGAAATCTTATGGTAGAATCCTTGGATTGTCAGCCTGTGCAGTGAGAGGCATGACCTGTATCTTTTGTGTGTTGATTACTTCTTTTTTTTATTTATTAAATGATCATTTTGACAAAATATAATACATAAAAATGAACATATTTTTACAGTATGATGTGCCTCTATGTTTCAAAAACATTTTCAGTGAGATCCATGTCACTAAATTTAATACTTTTTAAAATGCAGTCTATATACGAAGCTGTGTCAACATGTTGTATTGCACAAATCTGTCGTTGTTTGCAGGAATCCTTACAACCATCTGTGGAGTCAAAATTCACTATGTAGTTCTTGTAATAGTTTTGGAAGTCTAAACTCTTTGGCTTTTGAAACCTTTTAACAAGTTCTTCCAAACTTTCAGGCATTAGATCTTTTATGTTGTACTCTTTGGTCATAACGTACTCCAGCTTCCACAAGGCTTCCTTTCTCAAGTTGGCATCAGTAAGATTTAGGTAATAATGCCAGAGGTCCTAGAACAAAAGAAAGCTGAATTAATTCAACCATGCAGCATAAGTTAAAATGATATCTAAAATCAACTTTAAATATAACATTTAGGCTTTAGACAGAAACTTTAAAGTAGAATTTCCATAAAGGCTAATAAAGGTTGTTGATATATTTTTCCAGACTGCTATTACTTATTTAATGCCTTGCAAGGTCAGCGTCTTTTGAGACCAAGATAACCACAGCTATTTAGCACATGATGTAGTGGGAAGACAGGCTTTGTAACATCCTCTTGGACTCTCCCTGCACTATTAAACCTTTCACCACTATCTTCCCCCTCTGCAATCGCATGACTGTAAAAACCTGGCCTACATAGTACACAACACATATTTGTGAATGTGACTGGAATACTTGTCAGTTCTACACCGATATCTGGAAATATAAATATTAACATATGGAGACAGCTAAAATGGTAGATGCAGACCTAAAAGATACTTCATTCTCTAGGTTATGGAACTTTTTGGAAAACATATAGGTCCTATATGTAACATAATTAAAAGTGTGTGTGTGTGTGTGTGTGTGTATGTGTGTGTATGTGTGTGTTAATAGCCACTCACCAACAATGAATAGCTCCTGGTATCATATTGGTATAGACGGAAACCTGGGTTATTGGAGTCACTCTCAGATGAAGACTTAATAGGCGTTACGGCTGGAGCAACAAATACAGATCCAATAGGCTTCTCTGAAATGAAAGGAACCATTCATTACAGGGGTGGGAAGATGTTGAACGAAGGCAAGGGTTCAATTCCTCCTCTCACCCTCAAATGTGTAGGGAGCACGCGTTTGCGTGAGTGCTTCACAAACCATTTCCCTTGCCCACATAGATTTCCAACTCCAGGACCCAATTGTTTTCCATTTCTTTTGAACTTAAAATGGCGGCACATCGAAAGTGTGGATTTGTGATGTGCAGCTCTTTTTCACGCCTAAACTGTACATTGTAATACTAAGCCCTCCCATTTGTGAGCACAAGCAGGTTCCCTAGTGATTATTGTCAGATATCTGGATGTTCCGATTGAGTCGTGGATGCTTGGATGCATGCGCAAATAGCAGATGGTTCCAGTTCAAAATGACTTATTTAACTTGCATAAAAAAAGAAAAAAATTTAATTAAACAGATATTAAGATATAAAGAAAATAGGGAAGCTTACCTTTTTCATCTAATACAACCATGATGCTATCTCTGTGTGTATGTCCATAAAATTGTCCAACAATAACGTCATTATATGTGCGAAAAATGTTTACTAACTTCTCGTTAAAACTTTCCCTCATCGCCGTGATAAGTAATGTAAAAGGAAGAAAACCAATGGGAATATGAGCAATGATGTATACCTACAGAAAGTAAATGGTATAAAACAGCAGCATTAAATATAATAACAATAATCCTAATAATAATAATAATAATAATGATAATAATATGTCAGTTATAACTTTGTATAGGGCAGAATCCACGAATTCCCCATTCCATTAGATCATGACTACTTTCATTCAGAAGATTGACTATTTTGACAAGTGGCTTGGGTTGAGTGGATGTTTTCCCTAAAATTGAGTACACACTTAGGGCCAGATTTACTAAGCTGCGGGTTTGGAAAAGTAGAGATGTTGCCCATAGCAATCAATCAGATTCTAGCTCTCACTTCCCTATTACATACTAGATAATGTCAGCTTTTATCTGATTGGTTGCTATGGGCAACATCTCCACTTTTGCAAACCCACAGATTAGTATATCTGGCCCCACAAGTTTTTCTCATGATTAATGTTCCAAACATATGATAAATGAATGTTTGGAGCAATATCGATCATGCATGATTGTTGCAGCATACACACACACAATATCACTCAAAACATTTGTTTTTCATGTGGTTGGAACATTAATCGTGAGAGAAAATATAGTGTCTATCCCACTTTAGTCAATGTGCATTGCAATATAAAATGAAATGATACTGCAAAATATATCAAATATGATGAACACCATAATATATTTTAGTTTATTGCAAAAGTCTTAACCCAAAATTTCTTGGTGTATGCAGTAAACTGTTGCGAGTCCCCACTGCGATGTTACAAATTGCAAAATAGGGATAGCCGAAAGTGTGTTTTTGGCTGTCTCTATTTCGAATATGTAACACCTCAGAATTTTTTTTAATGAATGGGTGAGTATGCGATTTGCATACTCACCCATTCATTTTCGAAAAACAGCGCTGCCGCCGGACCAGACCACCGGAGAGTTGAGTAACCCTCTCCAGGGATTTAGGGTTAGGCTGCGGGTGGTGGGAATTAGGGTTAGGCTGCGGGAGGGGGGAGTTAGAGTTAGGCTGCAGGAAGGGGGACTTAGGGATAAGCTGCAGGAGGGGGACTTAGGTATAGGCTGGGGGGTAATTTAGGGNTATTGGGGGGGGGGGGGTTTAATTTAGGGTTAGGATAAGGGAGTAGAGAAGCCGTGTTTGGTGCTCTGGGGATTGGTTGCTATGCCAATCGATTTCCCTGCCAGTTTGGAACTGGCTGGGAGTGAACGGCCCTTTCAAAATAGGTAAAGTAAGGTAAGTAAACAAATTTTTTTTATTACATTTAATTTTTCTCTTGGGAAAAAGTACACCTTGGACCGTATTCACACTTAAGTTAGTGTAGAATCTCTGCGTATTTTTACAATCAGTTAAACCGCGCATGCCCAGAACATACCCAAAATATATGCATAGAAAAAATTGCCTACTGATTCATATACACGGAGGTCAGTCTTAGGAATGATGAACACATCGGCACAGAAAGAGTGGCTAGAGGGGCAAGACTCTTAATGCAAATCACCAGCACATTGCTACTAATGTACAATATGGGCGTTCCTATAGAGTTAGAACTGATTCACAAGTAGCATTGCCTTGCGTAAACTAACCTACTCACAGGAAAAGTTAAGGTAGCCCTCAACCACTCGTAAGTTGAAGAACTATATTGTTTTCTGTGAGGCCATGCATCTTCTCTTACTTAGTTCAGGCCACATCTGCTGCGTGTTTATAATTAATGGATGTGTGTTTTTAAATGAAACAAATAAAGGCTGGTTTATTTAATTCTATGCTGATTTTACACTTTGTGCAAGACTTGTAATCTTGTAAAGGTGCATTTATTTGGTTATATTTTGAGAAGATTTTTATTAAATGTTTATTTACTCAATATTTTGTGAACAAACACCAATACATTAACTTATATTTAAATGTATTGGTTGTTTGTGTTGTTTACATTTTTAAATGCTTATTTTTTAAATGTTTTATGAAAGTCTCTTTATGTAGTGGATCATTGTATTTCTAACTTTATGCAGTATGTGTTTATGTGTATTGTAAAGTATGTCATGACTATTCTTATTTCAAGTTGTATTTTTTTATGGTTACTTTTGTTTACATATTTTAATTGGAGAGTGCGCTGCTTTTAGAAAAAAAAACAAATTTCCAAAGCCTAAA
This sequence comes from Limnodynastes dumerilii, assembly GCA_011038615.1. NCBI lineage: Eukaryota > Metazoa > Chordata > Amphibia > Anura > Limnodynastidae > Limnodynastes > Limnodynastes dumerilii. The sequence goes on along the minus strand of WWET01001125.1, from coordinate 379,960 downwards.
CAGTGAATTTAGTTCTTTGAATCATCAGCAAATTTAAGCAAACACACGAACGATTCAAAGCTAATAAAGTCTGCATGTACCTAATTATAGGCAGGAAAGACTTACGTCCTTATGTTGCACTCCCGACACAGGGGAGTGGTTATGCAGGTTCTTTATTTTCTCTGAATCTGTATTTTGGATTTTTCATGTGCATATATTTAGGTAAGTTCGCAATTTTACTGTTAAGCGTGAATCAGGACTCGTCTCAACAATGTATCAATTATTTTAATCTCCCACTAAGAACTGATTTCATTATTACCATAGGTAACCAATAGATGGTCATGCAACACAGCAGATTAATACGACTAACTAAAGCTTGAAATATTTTAATCCTTCTAGGCTACAGATTTCAGATAATCCATTTTGTTTTGTCTTTGCTATTAACGTTATTGAATCTATTTTTAAGAAATGATTTAATTATTACCTGAGTTAACCACTAGATGGCCACACAACACAGCAGATTCATACAACTAAATAGAGTTTGACATATTTTAATCCTTCCATGCTACAGATTTCAGATAATCCATTCTGTTCGTCTTTTCTGTTAAGGGTAGTGAATCTGTTTTTAATATTGTATATTTATGGAAACAGCAGCAAATATCATTTTTAAATATATTCTATAATCTATAAGGTAGTCTTTTTCATTTTACAGAAACATCCTTAATCCATAAATAACAGAGACCAAACTTCAAATTTTTCCCAAAATTCTGTGTGTTTTAACTGGATTGTGGATGCTTTTATACACTGTGCACATGCATATCTGTGCTCACTAATTTGTACATTCTGACTCATTCAAGCATAAGATAAAGGACATTTCTGACAGGGGGCTTGATTCAGGTCACAAGTAAATCTTCCATTTTATTCCGCTTACACATCAACACCCTTGAAAACCCAGGATTTTTAACCTGAAGCAACTCTCAAGCAGCCTAAAGAGGAGCTATAATTGGCAGAAAAAAATGAAGGGGACTTCACTTTTTTAATAAACCATGGGATTTAAAAAAAAAAAGAGGACCTGAAAGGAGACAGGCTGCATTTTTTAGTACTTATAGTTCTCCTTTTTGGTCTGTCTGCCCGCAGTTGCACTATTCACTTCTATGAACTTAGTACATACATGCAGGGCCGGCGGAACCCGATAATCGGGGTAAGCTTGGAGGGAGGGTGTCAAACCAGAAAAGGCGCTTCCCTCCCGCCACAATCTCCCGCTGCCGCTGGTCCCGTAGGCAGAAAAAAAAAAGTGACTTACTTATATTGCGGCGTTCTCCTTCTTCCATCCAGACTCCTCCCTGCTCCCTTCTCACTCGCTAAACGTCGGGCATGACATCATCGCGCACGACGTTTTGGTGATTAGTAAGGAGCAAGCAGAGAGGAGCCAGGATGGAAGAAAGCAGAAGGAAAAAGTGAAGGTATAACAAAGGAGGAGAAAAAAGGTAAGTAAATTAGTTACTGTAAGTACCGTATTTTTCGGACCATAAGACGCACCTAGTTTTTAGGAGGAAGAATACAGAAAAAAAATATTTTGAACCAAATAGTGTCCAGCACCCAGCATCACCCATCATGTCCTGCACCCAGCATCACCCATCAGTCCAGCAACCCAGCATCACCCATCATGTCCTCCACCCAGCATCACCCATCATGTCCTCCACCCAGCATCACCCATCATGTCCTCCACCCAGCATCACCCATCATGTCCTCCACCCAGCATCACCCATCATGTCCTCCACCCAGCATCACCCATCATGTCCTCCACCCAGCATCACCCATCATGTCCTCCACCCAGCATCACCCATCATGTCCTCCACCCAGCATCACCCATCATGTCCTCCACCCAGCATCACCCATCATGTCCTGCACCCAGCATCACCCATCATGTCCTCCACCCAGCATCACCCATCATGTCCTCCACCCAGCATCACCCATCATGTCCTCCACCCAGCATCACTCTCCTCCGTGGTCTTCCCTGACGCTGATGTGACCTCAGGTCACTCCAGCGTCAGGGGGAGGAGCTGCTGCACTGCTCTGCCTGTCACACAGTACAGGCAGAGCAGAGAGAACAGTAATGGACGCCGCTATGAAGCGGTGCCCATTACCATTGTTTCTGCTATGCCTGCCCTGTGTGACAGGCAGAACACAAATAACGGTAATGGACGCTGCTATGAAGCAGTGTAAGGCGCTCTCATCAGAGTGATGAGAGCACCTTACATTGCTGTCACAGCAGCGTTCATTACGCATTCAGGGAGCGGGGGGATGAGCGCCTTGATGCACCGCATCCCCCCGTGGAGCGGGTTCCGACGGACCTGCTCATACCCCAAGGTGAGTATTCGGACCATAAGACGCACACACTTTTCCCCCCACTTTTTTGGGGGGAAAAAGTGCGTGTTATGGTCCGAAAAATACGGTATGTTGGCACAACACGGTGAAGTTTAACAAAGGGGGCACAGGCACAGCATGGTGATGTTTAACAAAGGGGGCATGGGCACAGAATGGTGATGTTTATTAAAGGGGGCACACTGGATACTGGGTGCTGGATACACATGATGGAGATACAGGGTTCTGGATACACATGATGGGGGATAATAGGTGTGGGATACACATCATAGGGGGATACTGGGTGCTGGATACACATGATAGGGGTGCTGCAGAGACATGATGGGGATGCTGGGTGCTGCAGAGACATGATGGAGGATAATAGGTGCTGGATACACATGATGGAGATACTGGGTGCTGGATACACATGATGGGGCATACTGGGAGGCGGAGAGACATGATGGGGGATACTAGGTGCTGAATACACATGATGGGGGATATTGGGTGCTGGATACACATGATGGGGATACTGGGTTCTGGATACACATGATGGGGATACTGGGTGCTGGACACACATGATGGAGATACTGGGTGCTGGATACACATGATGGGGATACTGGGTGCTGGAGAGACAGGATGGGGGATATATATATGTATAGTGGAGACTAGGACACTATTGTATAGTGGTGACTATGATTTGCTTTGTTTTATTGTAGTTACAAATGTGTTGTATGATGACGCTTACTATAATCTAGGATGGTCACTGGTGTCAATTTCAAATTGTTAAACAGAAGGGCGCAAAATTAAAGTTTGCAGAACACGCTAGAACCGGCCCTGCATACATGTCTCCTTTGTGGTCCGCCTGCAGGTGGATCAGAAAGGGGACATACAAGTACTACATTCATAATGGCGCATAGTGGAACTGCAGGCAGACGAACCAGAGAGGAGACCTATAAGTATTAACAAAATGCTTTGTTTACTATTACCATAGAAGTAGTAAAGAAATCTGTCCAATCAGGTGACTTTGTGAAGGACCTGGGGTGATAAACAACCCGGGACCTTTCATATTGCCACAAGTACCGTGTGAGATCAAGGAAAATCCTTCTTTCTTCCCGGGTCTGAATCTAAAAGACCGCATTTACGCAATCTACGTATCGAACCGATACGCAGATTACATACAATAGCTACTACACATGCGCAGTCGCTATTGTTCATTGAATTACGTCCATCTATGGAAGACGGACGTAGTTCTGGATCTACCCCCATATTCACACATAAGTGTGTAATCTATACCTACTTACCCTCCCCCCGCCCTGTATTTAAGTGCCTAATGGTACATACAAGTGCCATAGAGCACACTTAACTACCTGTGCATATTTTCCCTTTAAAGGAGTGAAAATACGCACAGAGGTTCCCAAGCCCTCCCTCCCAGCCTAATTTACATCCTTCCCCCCACCCACTTTACGAAATTAACTCCGGAAGCAGCCGTGGCACGCCTCCTCTTACCTTAAAAACTACATTTGGTCTTTAAAGAGTTAGTTAATTTGCGTACAATGTATCTTTTAAGAGACTGCAGAGAACATATTACATAGTATTTAACATAGTACCACCATGTGTATATGTATTTTACCTTCTCATTGTTTTGGCGGGAAAGTTGCAGTGTTTCATTCAGCCAAGAAAACTGATCAGCTGGGTCAGACATGTTGACTGTCACTTTATTAGGGCTGTAGTACAGGTTGGTGTTTAAACTGATGATTCTCAGAGGATTGGAAGACGTATTTGATTTGTAGATTTGAGAATAGTACCCTCCTGTGTATATTATAAAATGCATTAGACTTAGTAATACAGGAAAAACAAAACCTATGGCGCTATATGGGAACTAGCTGCTGTTTGGGAGAATTTGCTAATCTCCCCAAAAACATCTAAGAAAACACATAAAGTAACAGCGCTTAATTAGTTAAATAAATAAATAACTAAGGATGGCAATGATGAAACTATAAAACGGCAACCTGAAGTAAGAATTTAATTACAATAAAATATACACTAAAATCAATATGGAACTGTGGAGCTAGAATCAACACAGAGGGAACATAATTAGTTAGAATTCAATCTGGGATATCCCAAAATAACATAAAGTTCCTCGGTTTGCAACTTGTGGTACAATTAACGGAGGGGAATAGCAGACAGCCTACCAGGCTCTGGGACGGAGAAATGAAAACAAATAGCAGCAGTTGTTAAGCGGTTTGATAAAGTTCGCTGGTACGAACGAAACGCGTAAGCTTGATATCCACGTGGAGCTTATATTGGCACTATTGCACCTTGCACTGGACACTTTATTCAACTATTGTGGGAGACACAGCCTGTACCGGAGATTAGATCAGAGGGACGAGGAGAACGATTGCTTCACGGAGGGTGGCCACCCCTATACCAACTGCAGTGATTGTGCTTGGAAACGGCTATATCGGAGGACTAAGGGCGCTTCTTACAACTCCCGGAAGATCGGGTAATACCCAGCCTCTAACCGCTTAGCAACTGCTGCTATTTGTTTTCATTTCTCCGTCCCAGAGCCTGGTAGGCTGTCTGCTATTCCCCTCCGTTAATTGTACCAAAAGTCGCAAACCGAGGAACTTTATGTTATTTTGGGATATCCCAGTTTGAATTCTAACTAATTATGTTCCCTATGTGTTGATTCTAGCTCCACAGTTCCATATTGATTTTAGTGTATATTTTATTGTAATTAAATTCTTACTTCAGGTTGCCGTTTTATAGTTTCATCATTACCATCCTTAGTTATTTATTTATTTAACTAATTAAGCGCTGTTACTTTATGTGTAGACTTAGTAATACAAAAAACATTGTTGATCAATATCATAGAACCTTGTGTTTTTAAATATGTCATTGCAATGAAAATATTGTGCCATTAGTAAAATATATCAGTTATTTATTATTATGTAGCTTTATAGTTAGATAGTCATTAAAAGTTATGCTTTTTTCAGGACGGCGGTAGAGACCATTACTCTCTCTCTCTCTCTAATGTTGGTTCACCTAGCATTGTCTTGGATTTTAAGCTAAAAGATGGTTTGTGTGTTTTGCAGATGCCACTAAGCTTAAAATCTAAGCTGTTACCAGGTGATCCGCAATGCACTGTCTTTGCTTTTCCAATGTAGCAAGAGAGACAGGGTTTGCCTACTCACTGTGTGCTGCTTAGGAAGAAGAGAAGGGGGAGAGGGATTGCTGTAAATACACACAGAAACCATAAAGTAACCAACATATATGACAAAGGGCAACTGGTTCACAAAGGCACAAGGAGATAACCAGCAGTAGATTATCGAAAACGCATACAACAGGAACACAGGATAAGTAATTCATGACCAGCACACTGCTCAGAGAGAAAGTATATACAGACTGACCAGCATACCCTCCAACATTTTATAATAGAAAATCGGTACACCTGGGGGCGTGGTTTGTTCCATTAAGGGGCGGGGCTTTAATCTCCTTTCATTTGCATGTATGAGAAGGTGTAAAATCTCATTTACACCTTATCATATGAGCTAAACACTCACAGGAGAGGGTGGGAATCTGTGCCCGCAGCTCTGCTATAGTGATCAGATGCTGCAGGGCTGGAAAAGGAGTATAGGGGGAGGGAGCAGCTGGGCCACAATCCGGTACAGGAGCCCTTTTAGCCGGTACAGACCATTAAAAACCGGTACTTTACCTGCTAAATAGGTACAGTTGGAGGGTATGCTGACCAGGTGTTGGATAATAACTAATAATGAAAGAGTCCAACAGAAGCTTCTAGGGGCAGGTCAAGATAATGTCCATGATCTGGAAACACAAAATTGCCCCTAGGGGGATATAGTTAATTGTATGTCCATATAGTGTTACATACATAAGAAGCATCTGTAGGTAGGTTAACTGAATGTGATTAAATTAGTTTTAACTAAGGAGAGTGGTTTATTTACTGTTAATTGGCAGCTGAATGGAAAGTTAATTTAGTGTAAAAGAAAAAAGAAAATAATTCCCTGTTTAGAGGGAATAACCACAGCGCTAAATAAAATCAATAAATAACTTCAAACATTCGAAGATATCACCAATAGTGAAAACATGAAAGCACCGAACAGCAGACGATAAAAAAATAAGAATTTATTGTCACAAACTCAGTCCACCATGGACTATAACAATGAAGTGTAAACAATGAAGCAGGGTGGCCAATTAGAGTGAAATGAGGATGGGAAGGGGAGTAACTTAGCGGTAACCAGGGAAGGAAGTGTGAACAGTGTATGTGTTGATTCAGATTAAGTAAAATATTAATCATAATAATAAATCTGAATTGTCCATAAATTGAACTGTATTCGCATCACTTGATTATTATCTTTATCTATTTTATTCCCACAGAGTTTTACCGTAAAGGACAATTCAGGTTTTCTGTACAGGAGTCCAGAGACCCCCTGACCTATAGGAGACAGATATAGATATAAGCACGCACACACATATTTTCTGTGATGTGGCACAGTGTCAAAAGTATTACTGAAATCTAGATAAGCTATATCTACAGCGTATCTAGATTTCAGTAAGGTATCTGACACTGAGCCCCGTTGTTGACTGTTAAAAAAAAAGGATAGACAACAAAGGATCTCTGGGATCTCTGTGTTCTATATAGGTCACTGGTGGGCTGTCCGTATTGTACTTAGGACACTGGTGTGATCTTTGTATTGTTTGCAGGTCATGCTTGTGCTCTCAGTGTTGTATGTTGGTCAGTGGTGTTATCTGCACAAAATATTGTGGTTACTAGCATGCTAGGTGCCGTCTGTTTCAGTCACTGTTAGACTTCTTGCATTCTTTGTCAGTTATTGGTGTTATATATTAAACTGTAAAGCAGGAGGGCACAAATTTATAGTATGTAGTGGAGTGCCAGACATTGTAACATCAATCCTGTGTATGTTTCCATTACAAGAGATACAGATATATGTCCCCACAAACACACACAATCATGTTGCCTAGGTCGCCATGCCATCTAATATGGCTCTGGTCGATGCAGTTACTTGCACTGTTTAGCCTCTCAGGTGCCTGTGACATAACAGCTGAGCAGTTAATCAAGTAAGCTTTACCGCATAGTATTAGCTGAGCGGTGCCGTGATCTGCAGCTGCCGCCACCATCACAGAACCAGAGCACACAGCCAGATATTATCCTCTGCGGTGGTGCTTACTTGATGAACTGGCTAGCGGCTCAACTGTCATGAGACAGACCCCACCTTTCCCCCCAGACACCTACAAAAATAACAAAAGCTGCTATAAGTACTAATCAATTAACTACTATTACAGAGTCTTCAAAGTTTCAAACTTTTGATTATTTTATTTTAAGTTTAAATGCTTATTAATTGTACAAAAAATCTCTATTAGGGATATTATTAGTCAAATTATTAAGCATTTTAATACATACCAGTAAAGGTGTTTCTTTACTTTACTGTTTGTGGGCTATAAAAAGAGAGTAAAGTGAAGAGAAAGTGAATAACCTTCATTTCTGTCATGATGTGTTAAGAACTAAACTGAAGCACAAGGAAATAGTCATCAGTTTCAAATTCTAAGTGATATGTAAAGAGGAACATCTATGGAATCTGTATGAATGAAATCAGAAAGTTTTCTTTTTATAAACTGTGTTGGAACACAAGAGAAGTTGCTTGGGTACAGATACTGGACATGCACAATAAAACGCAGGAATCTCTTCACACACACAATCCTTTTTGTACCTTCTGACCTTACTGATTCAGGCAAAACACAGTATGGCTGTCTTTACTTTAATATTCGGTTTCCTAGTTTCTACTGCCAATAGGCCAGATCCAGACCTAAGTGCTAGTTACGTTACATTGCCTATTTTCTATGCACTCCCTTCGCTTGTACATACTTTGGTCGTTTTATGCTTCCCAAACACTACCTTAACTTTTCAAAGCGTAATGGATTCACGTACGTGACGGCCTAACCCGGCCCATACTGTATGTTACGCTGATGGTACGTATATTCAGAGTTACATGGCGTAACATCTGCCGCGTGCATGCGCAGTAAATACAAATAGGCGATTTACACCAATGTGTTAAAAAGGAACCATGCATATAAAATAATACGCACTGTAGTCAATGTTACACATTGTGGGACTGATTCAGAGTTGAGTGTACACCAGCTGATGTGACATCTCTGTACATGAGTGCATTTTCCACTACACATGCACACAGTCATCAGAACACAACTCAAGCTCATGTCTATAGCTGGCCATACACTAAAGCAGCATTTTTTATATATTTATATATTATATATATATATATGTATATATATATATATATATATATATATA
>WWET01001125.1:354510-371148 GCA_011038615.1 Limnodynastes dumerilii | reverse complement strand
TTAGGAGTGCACAATCATAGGACAGTAGAATATAAATAGGCTGTAGAGGCGAATCAGCACTTCCCACACCACATATTGTAAGCAAGAAATATATATATCAAATGTATTTATGAGGTACACAGAGGAATAGATGCAGCAATTTTATAGTCTAAAAGAAAAAAAGAGAAAAAAAAAGTGCAAATAAAGTGCAAATCCACTAGATCTGTATTCTCTTCACTAAGCCATAAAGTTCATCAAAAGTCCACCATATAACAATCCAGGTAGCATGTCAATCAATGTCCATTGGTTGTAATGCATTAGTACCAGTAAGTAGCCTCTGGATCTGCCCCTGTGTTTTTCACATAAAATAGGTGGTTGTCTCAACAAAAGATGTGATTTTTTTTTTAATGATTGCAAGCAACTGACATCTGCACATTGCACAGACTTTACCATTACTGTGATAAATTTGACCCTGAACTGTCCTTCCAACTATCATACAAACAGCTGGTAGATAATGAGGAAAACAGAAGCAAGTCAAAAATTATTAGCATTTTCATTTTTGGGAATTAATTGGTTTTTCTGCTAAAGGAGAGGACAAAAAAAACCAGTTGAAGTCATTTTTAATATTGAGAGAATGCTGATCTACATTACATTCAACCTTTCTAAGATCAAAAGGCCAGATTTAATGGAACTAATGATATTTGTTTGCTTTGTTATTAGAAATGCAGGCCTTAAGAAAGAATGAAAGAGAGTGGGTAGCAATTTATTAGACTATGTGCTCTATTTAATATAGTACTGCATTAACATTTTATATTATAGTACCACTGTATTACGCAGTGCAGTGTACAGACAATACTTATCAATGATCCCTGGCCTGTGGACAAACTCCCCTCAAACCAAGTTGATATTTTACTTACTGAAGCATTTAAAATATCAGTGAATATAAAGGTGGTTTTTAAGAGATCAATGGCGCCATTTACAAAACCTCGATGCCTTCGTTTTCATGAGATAAAGACTGTTTCACTTGAAAACCGTCTTTATCTCATGAAAATGAAGGCATCACCATTTACAATGCAATGATCGCCATGGAAACCATGGTAATCATTAGCATTAGCAACCCGGACCGCCAGAGTAACTATTTGTAACTATTTGTAAATCTGATTAACGAAAATGCAAGCCTTGCTGCAAAAACAGCAAGATTTGCTTTGGTAATTACTGCTCATGGGCACATTTTTAGTAAATGAAGCCTCAAATCATGACGTATTTTTTATGTGACAATGTAAGATTGTTATTAGTTATTAGTCACATGAGAAGATACTAAAATGTATGGCTTGGTGATGTCACAAAGTAAGTTAAATATGTCCTTATAGATAATGCTACAGAAATAATATTTTTTTACAGATTTACAGTGTTTTTACAGATTGTGACATTGGGGAATTTTTCTTCCTATGGTGAAAAAGATCTTTGAGACAACAAAACAATAACAATAAATAGATTTGTACCTTTTCTGAAAGTGCCAAGAGCATCTTCAGACAACCATGGTTTCCAGAAGTCAGCTACAGCTGTATATATTTCACTCTCTGACACAGGAAACTGATCCTGCAGAACACAGAGAAGTCATCTTGAAAATAATGGTCACAATTTTTTAACCACATGTAGTTACAAAGTGACTAGTTGTAGTTACAAGTTGCTGACAAAATAAATTTCTTATTAACAAAAGTAAGCAATGTAGGAAAATGTACTGTTGTTCAACACTCTAGTGTTAGTTGTACTGTGCTAGTACTACAACCCACATTTTAGTGTAATTTAATTAATTTTACACTTCCTTTTAGCCAGCAAATGTAAGATAACATACTCCGGTCCCTGGCCCACTACACTACAGGAGGACGGGGTGGAGGGGGTGCCGTAGGATTCACTTGACATTAATTCATGCTACATCTCTGTATCTTAAGTAAAAACAACAGGTGAGACAAGCGCTGCACCTACTCCTGTGGGTGTTGGAAAATAAAAATAAAAACTACAATCACAAAAAATGCTCAAAGTCTGTGCAGGTTTGATATTAACGCTTTCAGAAGCCTCTGGAGAAAAGGTTTCCCTTTAAAACAGTGAAGGAAAAAGGAGAAAGCAATTATGAAAAAACATTGTAACATTTATTAGATACAATAAATATAAATAAATAAAAAGACAGTCTCGCATTGGAACTTCCCTTGGATTATATAAGTCCTATCCGTGGGTCAGCGAAGTGAAGGGTGCCGGCTGGGCTAGATGTAATGGGAGTTCCGGAGTCTCCTGTGCCGCCGTCCTCCTCACACTTGTAACCACTTGGATGCGAGCTGCTGTCGGTGCTGTCTTACGCGTTTCGGGTGCGATCCACCCTTTCTCAAAGACTGCACCAGTTAGAAAAGTCCTCCTTTAAGTGTCCTGGATTCCGGTGGTGAGCCAATCAATACTGTTCTATTATTTACCAACACCCAAAACATCTAAACGAAGAAAACATACTAAACGAAATATACAGCTTGCAGGAAAGGATACAGGGGGTATTTGCAACGTACAAATTAAAAATTCAAACAGCATTATATCGAATAGCTGATGATAAGCAGATAAATTAAACACAGCTGACGATACACGTTAGTCTCCGGCACAGGAGACTCCGGAACTCCCACTACATCTAGCCCAGCCAGCACCTTTCACTTCGCTGACCCACGGATAGGACTTATATAATCCAAGGGAAGTTCCCATGCGAGACTGTCTTTTTATTTATTTATATTTATTGTATCTAATAAATGTTACAATGTTTTTTCATAATTGCTTTCCCCTTTTTCCTTCACTGTTTTAAAGGGAAACCTTTTCTCCAGAGGCTTCTGAAAGCGTTAATACCAAACCTGCACAGACTTTGAGCATTTTTTGTGATTGTAGTTTTTATTTTTATTTTCCAACACCCACAGGAGTAGGTGCAGTGCTTGTCTCACCCGTTGTTTTTAACATATTCTTTTGTTTTTTAAGGGGATTGGTAGACCCCCCCTGGGCAGAGATAAGCTGCAGCATTTGTTCAGCGCTAGTTTTATTCTTTTCTTATATTTATGATCTCTGTATCTTAGCCATCATGTGTGTCGCTGTATACTTCCAGCTATCATTTGTCTTCCTGTATGCATTCAGCCATCATTGGTCCCCCTGCATGTATTCTGCTATCATGTATGCCTTGTATGTGTTCATTCTTTCTGTGTGTCTCTTTATTTGTCCAGATATCTTGTGTGGCCCTGTATCTATCAAACTCCTTTCTATCTCTTTTTTTTCTCTAATCTTTACTTACCTTTGCTGATTTCTCTGTTGAGTGAATGATTGTTAGGTCTGGTGGGAGCTCTTGCTGTGCACAATGAGTCAGACACAGTGCCTGGTCTACCGCTCCTGATAATAGGGTGGACAAAGCACTGTGTCTTTCCACCCTATTTTGCTGGGTGGCTCTTAGTTACCTTAGGGTAGTGCAGTTAAATGACCCACCCTCTGACTCCAGGCACACGATATATTTGCATTGCTTGAATGATGCTGGCAGTCGATGCTGGGAAAGTGAGTGGACATTCTCACCCCTTGCAATATAGTGTAGAACCTGCAGACAGCTGGACCCAGAGGGGATTTGCTCAGCTCCCTGGCAGACCAGTCTAATATTGCTAGTCAAATTAATTATTTAAAGCTAAAGTTTACATTTATTAGCATAGTAGAAATGTGCAGTAAATGTATTAAATAGTTTCATTTAGAAAGCTAAATGTTTGCAATGTTGGAGGACATTTGTAATGAAGCCCTGCACCAGCACAAAAACATACTAAGGCAAACTGTACAACATGCTGACTACCTGAGGATGAGAACTATCTGGCCACATAGCTTGGAAGAATCGTTTATATTTTGACAACAGGAACAGAAAATAATTATTTTTAGCACAGTCCTTTAACTAAAATGTCACAGTTCTGATCTCAAAATGTAAAAGCTGACAATAAACGGTACCTGGGGCCAGTAGTCATGGTTACCAAGTGCTGGAAACACAAGCAGATCAGGTAAGAGGTTGCGAATAGTAGAAGTCATGTTCCTTATGACATCTATAACCATTTTTGTAGATAGTTCATTTACCGGTACATGAGGTGGACTATCTCTGTAAGAGAGACAAAAAAGAAATTGGATGATACATTATGGAATTAAACAAGGTGTTAATAAATGCTAATTTAGTTATCTGAAAGACAGACATCTCCGTCTTCTCTTACATTCACTGAGCAAAGTCTTTTAAATGCTTCCTTAAGTGAAGCTGGTCACATGCTAGAGCAATTTTCGGTTCAATATTCAATTTGACAATGGAGATCGGATCAATAATCACAGTATTTTTTTAGGCAAATGGTGTTTGCAAACTCTGATAGTCCTAAATTTCCTAAAATATCAGCCATAAGATAACAATATGCTGTAAAGTATGGGGAATTCAAATAATAGAACTCTGCACCTGAACCTCCTGGCTGGAGTTTACCAGCTGTTCATATACAAAAGGTTTGCTGATATCAATGTAAGGGCGTGCTAAGCACCCTCCATTCTATTCAGACATCCACAGGGTCCACAAGTGTGGGCAGCACAAAGGTTTTAAGGTAGGTTCATCAAAGCGTAAAGTCCATACAAGCAAAGGGAGTAGCTTTTCCTTGTACAGAAGGCTGAATCCAGCCGCGAGCTTCGAGTGCTGTGGCATTCTAAATCTGGATCATGCCCTATGTACAGAATGCTAATCGTCCAGAAAAAAGAAGCGTACATTAAGTGTTCTGTGTAATCGCCGTTCAGAGAATATTAGTTCTGGATCCAGCCCAAAGTCTAGAATATACAGAAAAGAAAACAGCAAGACCACGGGAAACACCATAAATACATAGGGAACACATTTTAATAATATAACAATCAAGGCAGTACATTGCATAGGAAGAGTTAAGTTCTGGATTAAAAATTTCACATTAATATTAAGTGAACCAAATGAATAAACTAGGGTGACAAATGATTTTGCATGTGGAGGGGGGGGAAGGGTCAGAGGGATGTTTCTGCCAGCATAACTTTGGTTTAGTATGTTAATAATCACCTAATATTAAAAGAGATACTTTACTTACAACAAACTATTTTAACATTATTAAACAATAAAAAGTAGAGATATAGGGCCTAATCCAGCGCTACGAAAATTCGCACGACGGGCGAATGCGTATGTTCGACCGTGCGAATAACCATACACGCCCCTAACACTCCCATAGTAAAGTACCTGCTTACGACGCCTATACCCTACACTGGGTACGACCGCCGGGCGTACGAAAATTCGCACAAAATACGCTGAGCGTACGGGCTTAGCACGCCCATACTGTACAATTTAAATGGCTATCCCCGCCTCCCTGTAGTAAAACGGGCGCCCAGCCGACCATCGTACTGAACGAACGCCCCACGAGCGAAAAATACGCTCACAATACGCCCGCTATTCGCTCATGACGCCCAGGCGACCGGAAGCTGTCATACTGGGCATGCGCGTTGCGAATTTTTTCCCGAATTTTCGCATACGATGATCGTACGCTCGCTTGCGATCGTTGCTCTGGATCAGGCCCATAAACTGTCACTATGGACTGAATCCAGACCCGTACATGCGGGGGTCAATCTGTCCGATAGAGAGAAGGGAGTGCATGCCCCCTGTCACTCACCTCCCTCGTGCGGGCTTTATGGCAGCTTACCCTAGCTGCCATAATCCTGCCTTAAGTCCATCGTGTGGATCAGCGATCCGTATGACCGCTGATCCGCACCAGTGCGGGAGCCCCTTCCCACACTGTACAATTACCATGCATCCCCCGGCCCTCTTTAGCGGGCGGAGGGGAAGCACAGCCCATTTGTTCTCAAATGGGCTCGTACGGAACTGAGTTCTGTACGAATCTTGCTACGCTAGAGTTACGATATCGTAACCCTAGCGTAACATCTGCAGTCAAATCAGGCCACCTGAGTGACATGACGCTATCAGGTCTGAATCCGGGCCCATGTCTACAAGAACAGTAAAAAGCTTATTCACATATGTGGTACTCTGACATCCCAAGTTATAGTGAACCATAACTCACCCAGTCCATATCATGAAGTCAACTTTTTGCTCTGAGTCTTTTAAATACTGAATTGCTGATAATATAAGTCCATATGGGGAGTCACACATGAAGTCTCCATATATTCCTGGACTTGAGGCATTGACTCCTTTAGAGGATAAACACACTTTTGTGTGATCGTCAGTTAAGTGATATGAGAAATCCAAATGCAGGTCTGATATATGCCAAAACTGCCCTAAAAGATAAATACAAATAACAGCTAAAGATGTGTTTGAACATAATGAATGAAATATACTTTAAGGGAATGGAAAAGCCAGCTAAAATTGTTTATATTGTAACAGTTCAGATTTCTTCCTAGTGATTATGTATACTCAGACACCATATATTAGAAATACGTAATCACATTAAAATCTAAGCTATAGCCAGAAAAAGTAGACAGATTTGAAATAGAGAAACAGGAAAACAAGCTCTTTCAGATTACAATACCCCCAGACTTTCCCGGAGGCATTTCCTGTACATGGACATGAAACCATAGCCAAAAATATTTTATCAACCAACCGAAACTCTGTTTCACAAGTTTTTTCTATTAACTACTAGCTAAGGTGGCCGCACACTAGAGCGTTAACTGAACACTAATGCCGTTATCAGGAGAATAATTGCTGTAATGTGTAGACAAGATCAATTTTCTAAACCCTGATAAAATTGTCCTGAAATGCTTTGGTTCGATTATTGTATTGTTTGGAATTCATGACTGATATTGGACCCAAGTTAACAATATTTTGATAAAGAAGGAATGTTACTAAGCAATGCAAGTAAACAGAAGCCTGAGCTAGAATTATTGTATTGCATGAAGTGGATGATAAAGCAAACAATGGTTCCTACAGTACGTTGAGTAGCCACTTATGGTACTTTTTTATCCCTGGTCTCCATCTTGGACTTTAATATGATACACAGTTATCGTGGAGTGTGAGTCCCCGTTGCGAAAGGCCCTATTTTAATAGGGCCATTCACTCCAAGCCAGTTCAGAACTGGCTGGGATTTAGATTGCTTATGCCCCGAATACAGTGCTCCAAAAGGTGAGCAACCTCACTCCCTAACCCTAAATAACACTACTGTGTGACTGATCATACAGAGCACTGGGCACTGTTACCATACAACCTGCCTGCTCCATAGCACTTGCATTATCAATCCCCAATGTCTTACAGATTGTAAGCTTACGTGCAAGCAGGGACCTCTTACCCAACTCAGTCTGTTTGCTATGAGTGTGGGTCCCTGTTGGGAATGGAACTGGCTGGGATATCGATTGCTTATGCCTCGAAGCGTAGCAATCAATCCCTGGAGCGCTTTGAAAGGTAAGCAATCCCACTCCCTATCCCTAAGTCCCCGGTGGTGGCGCTTCTGAAAAAGAATGGGTGAGTATGTGAATTGCATTAAAAACATTTCTGAAAACCTTTGCAATCTCTGCAAAAACATTGCATTAAAAACATTTCTGAAAATCTTTGCATTCAAAATAGGGACAGCTGAAAAGCAACTTTCGGCTATCCCTATTTCGCAATGAGAGGATTCGCAGCGGGGACTCACAACGGTTATTATGATACTTGTAAGGTTACTAAAAAAATGAAGGGAAAACAGTATTGCGCTATTATACCAAGGCAGCAGGCTATATATTCCAATGGAATCACCAATGGATCCCCAGAGTGAAACTGAAAAGAAGAAATAAAGGAATATTAAAGCTAGCGCCACTGGGACACTTCTGTACTGTTGGCAATATAAATATAAATATATAAACCTCTAAAAAAAATCCAATAGTGATTGCTAGGGTCTGTAGAGGTCTCTTCTCCATTCATTCAATAAAGCATGTTGAATAAAATTTGAGAAAACAGAATATATATTTATTAATACAATGTGTAAAAAAGTTGTAAAACAATAAAACAATGGTCAAAGTCTATACCCCAGTCAGAGGAGACGACCACATGATGAAGACGCATTTCAGGTGGCCCATCCTTTCTCAAAGATCTCTTGAGAAAGGGCAGGCCTCCCGAAACACGTCAGATCCAGCACCTAACAGAGACAGCGGTGACGTCATCAGCCTCAGACCGGAGCTCCAGCTAATGATCAAGCACCCTACAGGCTTTTCAGGACTTGTTTTTTCATCTTTGGGACTTGTCTTCATCATGCGGCCGTCTCCTCTGACTGGGGTATAAATTTTGACCGTTGTTTTATTGTTTTTGCAACTTTTTTACACATTTTATTAATAAATATATATTCTGTTTTCTCAAATTTTATTCAACATACTTTATTGAATGAATGGAGAAGAGACCTCTACAGACCCTAGCAATCACTATTGGATTTTTTTGAGGTTTATATATTTATATTTATATTGCCAACATTACAGAAGTGCCCCAGTGGCGCTAGCTTTAATATTCCTTTATTTCTTGTTTTCATTATGATACTTGTACCTGTTACCTTTGGAATTTGTGGAACACTGGTGCCTTTGTCATATGGAGTTTATGTTGTTATAGTGTGTTCATTATGTATTATTTAATAGAATTAAGTCTAGGTCAGATAGTTAAAGTGTTCTATTGTAAAAGTCTCCTACCCGGATAAACAGATTTGATTAACTATATGTCTGTAATTAGCAAAATCTCTTTAGTCAATGCCAATATACTGTAAGTGACTGTTCCACTATGTGTTCCTCTTTGGAAGAATATATATTGTTGACATTGCAGTTATACGGTTATACATTGTCCATGGGATATGGGTAAAGATCACATGATGTCCCATTCCGGGATACATCTAACTCCATTATCTTCAGGAAGGCCTAATTAGCTAGATGCTAAATCTAACTGAAAAAGCTTGTAAAGGGTTAATATTTTGATTTACTATCTTATGGAAGAAGGAAAAGGTTATCACTAGCCACTGTTCTCACCTAGAACTGCTGCACATTTTCTGGCAGGAAAGCAGCAGGTGGGAACTTTTTGCATGCCAGAATCTCCTCCTGGCCTTCTCCTGCCCCTGTCTCAGGAGCAACTGATAAGCCCATATCCACCACTCCTAACAACCTTACAAGGCTTAACTTCACTTTTGGAAACTTGGGAATGGGCAAAAGAGAGAAAGGAGTAACTGAGTTGATCGGGGCTGTGGTTGAGATATCATTCTCTACCAGTCCAGAAGTTATGTGGGATCATTGGTTGAACTGCAGACAGACCTGCTAGATTTGCAGGGACCTGCAACAGTCTACACTCCATTGAAATTTTTTGGATGACATTTCAGTATTTGGTAGACTATCCAGAGTAGGGGGAGTGAAACTCAGACCCCCATCTAGCTGGTGGAGAGCTCTTGAAAACAGCCAGGATTCTCAAGAACTTGATCTAGATAAGAGTGTTGGACCTTAAGAGTGCAGGCCTTGGCCAGACAATACAGTGTCATCAGGGGAAGCATGTG
The DNA here is from genome assembly GCA_011038615.1 of Limnodynastes dumerilii. Taxonomy (NCBI): domain Eukaryota; kingdom Metazoa; phylum Chordata; class Amphibia; order Anura; family Limnodynastidae; genus Limnodynastes; species Limnodynastes dumerilii. The sequence continues at coordinate 361,648 of WWET01001125.1, read as the reverse complement.
TGACATTGACCAAGTGGCTGGCATTCAACAAGTCAGAACATCCAGATGAATTAAGTTCCTTAGGCTAGTGTGAAAAGGGACATATAATGTGGAAAACCCCCATGGCAATTATTTACTGTTCATACATAATTATCGTGATTTTTCTTTTATTCCAATATATTTATTGTATTACTTTTCTAACTATATTTACGAAAGTGATTTATATGATTTCTAGAAGTGGGTAAGGTTGCTGGGCATAGTCAGGCAGATCTGAGTGGCAAGCCAGCATGGGTATAATTGAGCCAGATAAAAACTATGCTTTCTCAGATCTTATCTTGAGTGACTTTTGCTATTACTTTGTGTAGGTTGGCGGAAGCACAATGTTAAACATATCCTTTATTTATGTTCTAGCCAGCCAAGCAGCTGAATGGCCTCCTGTCAGTCTCAGCAACCCATTCAATTCTGACTTAATCTGCTCAAACCATCCTCATCAGGGGCCTGATCCAGACCTTTGGCCGCAAGTGATCGTACGCCGATCATGAGCGTAAAAACGGACCAAAAACCGTTTTGCGCATGCGCAACACGTAAATGTTACGCTCTAGATGTACGCTGAAGCGATCATACACTGCAATTACTAAAAGGGAGTGAAAGTATCTGAGGGAGTGACTGCATATGCAAATGAGTAGAAAGGGCGTGTTTACCTACGGACGCCCACGCTAACAGTACGATTATGTAATCGTACTACTTGTAGTAAAATGAGCGTACCTAGAGTAGGTTTCTGTGACCCTACAGACGACGGCATGTCATTATTTGTATGGAACTGACGGCGTCAATACTATTTTCCCTTCATACGGCGTACGCTCATGTTAAAAATATATATTTTGGTTTTCTTCATTAAACCCAATTAATTCACATCAGAAACACCTGATGCATTAAAAATAGACAGGCTTCTTGCATTTGCAAGCATACATTTAAGTCTATTTACTCCCCTTTTTATTCGTTTTTCCTTTGCTAAGGCTGTTTTTCTTATTGGTTTTAACAAGGGCACCTTCTACATACATACATACATACATACATACATACAGGTATGCTTACATACTTCATTAAAATCATCCTCCTTAGGGCATTATTTGTTAAAAACAATCACCCTTTATAATTAAACATTCATATGTGATACAATACAAATCAACCCGTTCAATTTACTAAGGTGCTAATATAAATATACCATTAGAATGTACGCATGTTCAATTGTACATAATAGTCCCATTCATAATCGTGTGATTAGTTCGTATGAAGGTCTAATCGTATATTTGGTGTTCATATATCATCCTTAGTACGCACGGGCGTATTACCGCTACATAACTACCATCCTTTGTACGCTTAATGTAGGCTACACGATTTACTACTACCGATAGGTGGGTGTGGCTTCCTACGTACGATCAATTGAGCGGGCGTATTTTTTAAATCGGTACGCTCAAGCGAACATAGGCAATTGTGTATGATCGATATCGTAGGTCTGGATCAGGCCCCAGATTCTTAAAAACTTCCCGGTGTTAACAATTATCAGTCCAAATAGGAAGTGCTGATAACATGACTTTTCACTGATAGAAAAATCCCGTTTTTTGATACTTCCTCTTGTAACTGATAATCGTTCTAGTGTGTGGCCAGTGTTAAAAATAGGTTTCATGGGTTGAGAGGGGTAACTAGGGTTGGTGTCACCTGGTGCGGTAACTCATGGTGTCGCCTACATGGACCTCCTTCCCAGTTAATGTAAAAAGGTCACCCCCAGCAACCATTGCAGCCCCCTTGTATGTCCCAGCCATTCTATTACCCTCCTTATATGTCTTTAGCCATCAGTGCAGCTCCCTGTATGTGCCAGCCATTATTGCAGCCCCTTTTATAAGTCTTCAACCATCACTGCAGCCCGCTTGTACCAGCCATCCTATCAGCACCTTACATGTGTCAAGTCATCCTATCAGCCCCCTTATATGTCTCTAGCCATCCTGTAAGCTCCCTTATATGTCTCCAGCCATCATTCCTTTGTATGTCCCATCCATGCCGTGGCCGCACTCCTTTGCTGGTGCCTCTTACTTTAAGCAGTGCAGCCCTGTAGTGTACCATGCAGCTACACTGCTTAAACTTTTTTCAATTATTTGTTACATAACAATTCACCAAGGAGGGTGACAAAATCACCTGTTTTGATCCACACCCCCACTCTCCCCATCAGGTACCAAACTTTTTCTATTGGTATTTTGTAAAAATGTGCTGACAACTAAAATCGTTGTATGTGAGTAGTTTCAGGAATTATGAGTAATGGTTGGATTTGCAGTCTCACGGAATTTCCAAATCGTTGACCTAACATTTTATTGTTGGGAGAGAGGAAAGAGAAAAAGAAAGAGAAAAAGAAAGAGAGAGAGAGAGACAGAGACAGACAGAGACACACACAGAGAGAGTGAGAGACAGAGAGAGAGAGAGTGAGAGAGAGAGAGAGAGAGAGAGAGATAGAGAGACAGAGAGAGAGAGAGACAGAGAGAGAGAGAGAGAAAGATGGAGAGAAAATGTTAAAGTAAACACAATAGCTTCAAAACTAACATGAATAACCACATATATTTTTCTTTTGAGAGATAGCATATAAAGTTTTTAGCAGGTAATACTGATACATACAAAAGTGCGTTACACGGTAGCTGATATCATTGTGTATATACAGCACTTTAGTTCTGTGTGAGTGTAATCTGCTGCACTTCTTACAGCCCCATACAGTGTGTTGTTTGCTTACCTGGCACCTCCTGATGATAATGATCAACCCCAGGATTTACTGGAAGAGCCAAAGTGGCCAAAGGGACACTGAGAAGCCACCAGAGTGTGAGAGAATCCATTTTCTTCTGCACGATATTCACACTCTCACAGCAGTTTCCTAACCTATTACTTAGGAGAGAAAAAAACTTCCTTGTTTGCACAATGTTCCGTGTAAGTTCTCAAATTACAGACACTTCAGCAACAAGGCTAGTATAAGTAGAGACTGCTCGAACTCCAGCGTCCTATCCAGGATCACTAGGTTTTGTTATTGAGGTTTATGTACTGAGAATTATATTAACCCCTTTTTTCTCTGTAAGTGGAAGAGGTCAATTTGTTATTTCTAAAAACAAATACTTGTTCTGAAGCAGCACATACCTGTTTTCATTCACAGGGAAGCAGTACATTAACTATTAAATCATTTGCACATATTTCTTACATTCTTGCCAGACATTCTGTTACTTCATGGCTAAAGTTATGTACAAAATAATTTTCTGTGTAGCAAAACAACTATCTTTAAACAAAAATGAGTGTCTAGGCCAGGGGTTCTCAACCCCATCCTCAATTACCACTAACGGTCCATGTTTTGTAGGTCTCCCTGCAAAACCTGTGGAGCTTTCAAAATGTAACGGTCAGTTATGAGCTCACCTCCAGCAAGGAGATTTAAAAACTTGGACCGTTAGTGGTACTTGAGGACAGGGTTGAGAACCCCTGGGCTAGGCGCTTATTACAACAGGTCTTCTAATAGGACGACACTAAATAAGTAGGAGCAGAATACACTGGCACGTTGGATTCTGAGTATTGTCACTTTATTGGATTGTGACCACTTTTTCATACTGGTCACATTGTAACATTGGTTAGCAGCACATTCTAACTAACCCATCCCAGTCCACTAAAATTCCCTCAATCTCAGAATGGGTGATGAGAGTGGAGTTCTACAGGTCTATGGAGGAACTGATTCTCTCTGCTACAATAAGTTCTCAAAATACACAGTCACTTGGTACCCATGAATCCTGTATCGATGCCTCCCCAACGTAAATTCCCATATGTTTCCACATGCACCCTGTTCTGAGATAAACTGCTTGCCCAAGTTGGTTGATAAGTTCTATACTTATTTGTTATACACTACTGTTTTGAACACTTGATTTGTACCGACTGCATTCTTACTATTTGTCTTGACTTCGTATAAATAAAGAATGTCCAATTGGTTCCATATGAGTCAGTCAGGATTTGTTTCTTTTTATTGGGATTTGGCTACTGCCTGCACTCTGTCCCCTTTAAAAGGTAAAGATATTTCTGATATTTCTACTAAAGCCCCTGTACTGGATAGTAACTAAACTTATTTGTAAATAAAACATTTTGTTTTTTAAATCCGATTTTTTACTTTTTTTCCGTTAAAAATATCCTCGCTAAATGGACCGCTTAACCCAGGCCTAGCCAACCTGTGACTCTCCAGGTGTTTTGAAACTACAAGTCCCAGCATATTTTTCCTGCATAGGCATAGCTAATAGCTGACAAGGCATGCTGGGAATCGTAGTTTCACAACAGCTGGAGAGCCATGGGTTGGCCAGGCCTGCCTTAACCCCTTAGTATAAATGTTTTTTCATCTTCCCCACAAAAAAAGTCATGCTGTGTTGAGTATATATATTCATATCTTTCTGTTTCATTGGAATTACAGCCTAAACGCCCTAAAACACAAGCAAACACCATACTTGCCAACTCTCCCTGAATATCAGGGAGACTCCCTGAAGATTGGGCGATCTCCCTGACTCTCTGAAGTGTTTGGTAATTTCCGGGTTGGCCAGGCCTGCCTTAACCCCTTAGTATAAATGTTTTTTCATCTTCCCCACAAAAAAAGTCATGCTGTGTTGAGTATATATATTCATTTATTTCTGTTTTATCAGCAGCAGTGAACTGCTAATCCTTACCACATGAAAGGACTGATCCAGGGTTCGGCAAGCAAAAAACAGCAAGATAACTGTTGAATTTAAATCTTCAGCTCAGCTCTGGAACCATGTAAATATTCAACAGGCTTCTCTGCACAAAAAAACAGCACAGCTTGTAAACAGTGTGGGTCCCTCATTTTTTCAATGATTAGCAGAAGGCTTTCCTTTCCAAGGTCAGTCAGCACCAGAGCTGGATTCTCAGGGAAATAGGACCACCAAAAAAAAAGATTTTAGGGGAAAAAGGCCCCCCAAAAAAAAAAAAAAAACACTTACCCCCATTGGTGTACCCAATGATGTTCTCATTCATGGCCACATCATGACAAAAGGTCTCTGTACAGCCCCTCCCCTTAAAAAAGAATTCACATTTCTCTAGACAATGCCTTTGGCGTAACAAGAATACACCAATAAAATAGATTTTTGGCATCAAATTATACTGTACCATCCAAATCCATTACTAAAATGATGAATTTCCATAGCCATATTGCTACTTTTACTTGATCATTTATTACATTTCTTCATTGTGTTTAGTTCTATATCTATGTGAAGGATATCTACCATTAAATGCCTTTTATGTCACTTACTAGGTAAAAGGACAACTAACTATAACAAATATCATGTGAAATGTTATTTGCACTTGAATCGTAGTAAACTACACTATTGAATTTGACACTCCCTGACATGTTCGGAGAAGAGTGCAGGAAACAGAGCCATGTTTTTGGCTTCTACATCTGCTCCCTTGAAGAGATTTTTAAAGGTTGTAAGAATAAAAAAGGTCTTGTTGACCTGCAGCCATTGCAGCTAATACCATCTACTAGCACCCTGTACAAGAATGGTTGAGCATTGTTACTTTTTTTTCCCACCAGTCCAGTGTTACTAATTGGCACCTGCTACTGGCTTATTAAATATTTATTATTGTTAAGATGAAATTGTATTGTAAAGTTGTCCATACACTAGAGCGATTATCGGCCCAATCTAGCAATTATTGTGTTATCAGCCAAACTATTGTTTAAGTGTATGGTAAATATTTTTTCACCGATTGTCCAATAATTGTTCCAAGAACCCATTTTGAACGATTATTTGATCTTTTGACATGTTTGATTTAAGTAGGGCCAAAGCAGACATTAAAATGTAAAATCGCACAGTGTATGGGCATTTCACGATAATCGTGAAATCTTTACCGATAAAATACTGGTGATGTTAGTACGGGAAATTAGATTTTTGAGAAGTTGCGAACTGGCTGTCAAATCCATTGCCTCTGCCTAATAGAGGAGACGCATTTGATCCTCCGAAGAATGAAGATGCAGCGGCGAATGGTAAGTATTTATGTAACCCTAACCCTTATCATAATCTTTACCCTAACCATCCCCATCCATTACCCTAACCCTAACCCCCCCCCTTCCATTACCCTAACCCTTTCCTCCCCACAGCCTGACCCTAAGACTCCCCTCCCCACAGCCTGACCCTAAGACTCCCCTCCCCACAGCCTGACCCTAAGACTCCATTACCCACAGCCTGACCCTAAGACTCTATTACCCACAGCCTGACCCTAAGGCTCCCCTTCCCACAGCCTGATCCTAAGGCTCCCCTTCCCACAGCCTGACATTTTAAGCCCTACTTTTAAAGTTGTATATTAATGGTTAGTTGAATTAAAGATTACAATTATTTTATATTATACACAACTAGCACATCTTATATTTGTGGAGTTTTGTAGCAACATATTAAGCATTGCTATAGGGAGATATGGTGCCCTAATAACAATTAAGGCCCTGATTCAGGTTAAAGAGGGTTTTCCGTACACACATAGGGGTAGATGCAGAACTAAGCACGCTAGCGTATCTATGCTAGCCGGTGACGTAAAAAGTTATTTTGTATGTACTGCATGCGCGCAGCAGATGTTACGCCACATAACTCTGAATGTACGTATCAGCCTTGAATCAACAGCGTAACTACGAATGAAGGGGTGTGACAGCTATACGACACCCGTAATTAGGCTTCGGAGGCAGGGTGAGGCATTTAAATCGTAAAGTATGGGCGTGCTTAGACACCTACGTACATGAAGCCTTTACGTACGTCAGTAGTTACGCTTTGAAAAGTTAAGGTAGGGTTTGGTAAGCGTAAAACAGCCAAAGTATGTACGAGCGAGGGGAGTGTCTAGGGGAGTGCATAGAAAATACACTAGTGTAAATACGCTACGCGATGAACTGTAATGGAAACATAGGTCTGGATCTGGCCCATAGTTGCTAAAGTCTGCACGCAAGAGGCTAGTGCACTCTCATGATAAACTGGGTTTTTACTATCAATAAGTGTAGAATAGTGTAGCAATAGTGTATAAATATAACATATTAGCATATATGCAGTGTTATGCAGTATATATATATATATATATATATATATATATGTGTGTGTGTGTGTGTATATAT
>WWET01001125.1:344156-354214 GCA_011038615.1 Limnodynastes dumerilii | reverse complement strand
AATAACAGGACATATTATCAGGGATACAAAAATATATAAAAGCTTCATGCTTTATTTACTTTGCCAGGGCAGTATGTTTTTATAAAATACATTATATGGGGGATTTCATTATATAGGATTTTTTATTTTTCACGCAAATGTATTTTATTTTATATTATTACTTGATATAGGGCATCTATTTTTTTTTATATGCACAATGTCAAAAGTGGGCTCTGAGCCTGCCCCAGATCAGCTCTTCAGTGATCATAAGAAAAAATGTATGAAAAGACCATTCAGAAAACCAGTGTAGGGGTAAGTATAGTAATACAGCTTCCTGAAGCCTTGCTTTCAGTTACACAGATGTAAAGCTTTGCGCTAAAAGCAGACATGTGTTGTCAGTTTTTACTACACAAATAAATAGCCTCCTAATCAAGTGTCTGCATGTGCACTACAAGAGCATTATTCAAAACCTCACTGCATTATGACATTTAGGGCCTCATTCACTAAACGCGATTTTACTAAAATCACGTGATTTTTGTAATTTTTTAATCACGGTTCCGAAAATCGCGGTCCCGACTTTTTTCACTAAATTCACTAAATGCGATTTCACCGAATCGCGGTGAAATCGCATTGAAATCAAAAACATAAATTCGCCTCTATAGAGGGGCGAATTTATGTTTTTTGGGCCGATCGCGACCATTAAAACACATGTCTGTATAACAGAACACCTTTGCTGATCCTTGTAATTCAATGACTACAGCATGGCTACACATTGCAGACATGCAGAACTTAGGATTTTTTTCATACAGGCGATATGCCGCGATTAGTTAAAGGGCTAATCGCGGTGATTTTTTTATTAAAATCACCGCGATTGAGCCCTAAAAACATTGCGGCACATCGCCTGTTAGTGAATTTAGACCCCCAAAATAAAAAAATCGCAGGTCAATCGCGGCGATGGGCCGCGATGACCCGCGATTACAAATCAAAACAAAAAATCGCCCTTAGTGAATAAGGCCCTTAGAGTGCAAAGTTTTTAAATGTCATGATGCAAATGGAAAGATAATGTAACTCAGCAGCTGAAGTCATCATGATTAGTTACTACTGTTGTATTGTTATTTTTGGCTTAGACAACCATGTAACATGGAATTCCCTTTTTTTTATATTTTGTAATTAGAGTACAAAGACCTAATTCAAGACAGCATTGTTATACACACCAAATGACATATAATTGAATATGTTTACTTACTGGTTGTGGGTTTTATTAAATGGCTAATGGTTAACAGACATAAAACCGTGTGGTGCCTTATGAATAAAGGATAATACTACTACTACTATTACTACTACTACTACAACAACTACTACTACTACTACTACTAATAATAATAATAATAATAATAATAAAAAATAAAAAAAATTGTAATAATAATAATATTAATTGCATAAATGTATTATAGTTGCTAAGAGAAAACTGATATATAAGTAATCAAAGCAATGCATCTGTTTTACAATAACTGTGGACTAGATCAAAATTGTTACTGCTGTGGGATCAATCTATCAGTAAGTGTGAGGGGAGTGACCTCTGATATCTGAACCCTACCTTAAGATTTTAAATGCACCCTCACTGCTCAGTGCCCTTACAGTATCATTTAAATGCCTTCCACCTCCCCCTTATAGTTGCTGCACCTACCATTGAAAAAACAAACAAACAGATCACACAGATGTGTTCAGACAGTGGAGCTTTGAGAGACAGATATCTAGCTAGTTTTACGAGGGAAAATAATGTCAACATTTTCCAAACAATTTGAAACATTGGTGATGTCAGAAGAAAAGTGCACAATCCCTAATATGCATGGTTGCCTACTTTTGAAAAATAATTTCAGGGAGAAAAGTAAAAAGCATAGGGGTGGTCCCTGCATCGCCAGAGGGGCGGTCCCTGCATCGTCGGGGTGGGGTGGGGTGGTGGTTGTGTTGGTCCCTCCGTCGCCGGGGGTGTGTGTGTGTATGTGTGGTCCCTGCGTCGCTTGGGGGCATCCTTGCCCCCATCATGTGTCTCCAGCCCCCACAGTATTCCCCATCATGTGTGTCAAGCCCCCACAGTATTCCCCATCATGTGTCTCCAGTCTCCACAGTATCCCTTATCATATGTCTCTAGCCCTTCAGTATTCTTATCATGTGTCTCCAGCCCCCACAGTATTCCCCATCATGTCTCCAGCCCCCACAGTATTCCCCATCATGTGCCTCCAGCCCCTCAGTATTCCCCATCATGTGCCTCCAGCCCCCCACAGTATTTCCCATCATGTGCTTCCAGCCCCCCTCAGTATTCCTCACCATGTGCCTCCAACCCCCCTCAGTATTCCCCATCATGTGCCTCCAGCCCCCTCAGAATTCCCCATCATGTACCTCCAGCCCTCCTCAGTATTCCCCACCATGTTTCTCCAGCCTCTCTCCTTTTTACTTACCTTTGTGTCCCTCTTTCCTTCCTCCTCCGCGATGCTCTTCTGACTTCTTACTTGCTGACTCTCCTAGCTCCGCAATGGCTGGCGTCTTCTTACAGGCACGTTGTAAACAGCGCGTTGGTGATGTCATCAGGCGCTCATCCCACCAGTGGCGTCATCTGGCGCATGCGCAAAGCACTTTTTGGGCAGGAGAATTCTAGGCTTACCACCTTTTGAACAAGAAATTTCTGGACACAGACCCAGTCCCCCACCCCTCTGAAAAACCTTGGAAATTACATATTTATTTTTGTTGTTTTTTTACTTTGCTTCAACATATATACAGTCCTATAGATACAGTACATATACTCTACTCACACATTACACCCCCACCATGCCCACATACTATTACCATTACCCCCACCCCACATACTATAACCACACATTACCCCCCTCCCATACTATAATCACACATAACCCCTTTTAGGTTTCTTACCTGTTCTATGGCATCTCACTCACCCTCCGTCCTCTGTGGTCCCTCATTTGCCATCCCAGCCCCATTATCAGCGTGACTATGACAGCGTCATGCTGATAACGGTGCTGTCTTGCCATAGCAACACATACACAGTGCCTGGACGCAGCAGTCCGGACACTATGTATGTGACAATACAGACTTATACAATGTCCTGGAATAGTATTATTAACCACACATTACCCCCACCCCACATACTATAACCACACATTACCCCCCCTCACATACTTTAACCCCCAATAAGCTTTTTTAGGTTTGCTGTCTTCCCTGCTCTTCTTCCTACTACGCTTGTGTGCGAATTTACGCCTGGCGGACACGTAAAATCGCTTTTTTGCATGTACTGCGCATGCGCATGACAGAGAATACGCTACGTTACGGAACGGAACTCTGAGCATATGGGTTACTGTGTAAATCTGTACGTGTGGGCGTGCCAATTTTACGTGAGCCAAAAGTACGTCTAAAATACGCACTGTAGGCGGGGGTTTTCTTATAAATTGTACAGTATGGACGTGCTTAGTTGTGTAAATACGTGTTGCCCATCCATACGTGTGCGGAGGACAGCGGTTACGCGGCCAAAAGTTAAGGTAGGGTTTGCAAAGCGGAACTCAGACAAAATACGTACATTCAAGGGGTGTGCCAAGGGAAGTATATAAAAGGTATGCACGCGTAAATACGCTATACTAGTAAACGGATTGCAAGCAGAGTTCTGGATCTACCCCATTATCGTAGTGACCGCTATACCATACAGGTCACCATACAATACAGATTGCATCCTTCCGACCACTGTACAATAAATTCAACATTCTTGTAACTACAATGCAGTTAAAAAAGGCTTCAAAAACAGAAAACATTTGTAACCATAATACAATAGAAGCACAGCCTTATAAGCACTTAGTTATCCAGTGTCTGTTTGTGCACAGTGAATATAATCATCCAATCTCCCCCCTTATGTGTCTCAAGTCTCCCAATATTCCCAATCATGTCTCTGCAGCCCCTCAGTATCCCCATCATGTTTCTGCTGCCCCTTAGTATCCCCATCATGTCTCAAGCCTCCCCCCCAGTATCCCCATCATGTCATCCAGCCGACCCCAGTATCCCCATCGTGTTTCTGAAGCCCTACCCCCAGTATCCCCATCATGTGTTTCAAGTCTCCCAGTAGCCCCACCATGTCTGTGCAGCCCCCCCAGTATTTCTATCACGTCTCTCCAGCACCCCCCAGCATACCCATCATGTCTCTGCAGCCCCTCAGTATCCGCATCAAGGGCCTGATCCAGACCTACGCCAATGCGCTTTGCTTAGTAAAGCACAGCGTATCAGCGTGCACTCTCCCCGACACTTCCCCTGTGCGGCCGTATTTTCCCTCGCTTAGGCCAGCTGAAGGCTACCCTAACTTCAGCCGGCGTAACATCTGGCCGGCGCATGCGCAGATCGGCTGAAAAGCCGATCTTATGCTTACGCCCGCCGTCCTAGCGACGGTGGGCATACCTCTGGATCAGGCCCAATGTCTCTGCAGCCCCTCAGTATCCCCATCATGTCTTTGCAGCCCCTGCAGTATCCCAATCATGTCTCTGCAGCTCCCCCTTCAGTATCACCATTATGTCTCTGATGCCCCTCCAGTATCCCCATCATGTGTCTCAAGTCTCCCAATATCCCCATCATATCTCTGAAGCCCCTCCAATATCCCCATCAGGGTCACACCGGCCCTGGATAGATAGTTAAAGTATGAGACAGATAGATAGATAGATAGATAGATAGATAGATAGATAGATAGATAGATAGATAGATTATTTCTGAAGAATCTCAATAGGGAGAAACACGTCAAAGTGTCTTCCTACTAATCCAGCAAAGTGCACGAATGTCCTTTGTACATTGAGAATGGAAACAATCCAGGAGAGTGATTTATGGTGTGGTGTGAACGGGAAAAGTACAGTGGTCCTAAGGTGTGTGAACTTTTGTGCACAGAGTTGGCGCTGCTTAGCGAGGAGTGGAACCGAACGGAGGAATCCCCGCTCCCGATGCCACCATCACACACCCGGAACTCACACAGATACAGCTGTCTCACACGGACCAAACCTACTGAGCACATGTGCAGTTGAGACGCGCCACATTGTAGCATCAGTTGGGACAGCGCTACATACGGGTGGAAGCCCAGATTTGGGTGAAGACTTGTAAGTAGTCACCACTTATGAAAGTGCCCTAAATCTACCTAATAAGGAATACTGAGTATGAATAACTGAGTAATATTTGAGCCGCCTTACTACCACCATACACCGCTGTGACATATACCCTTTGGGCCTGATCCAGAGGTACGCCGATGTGCTGTGCTTACTAAAGCACAGCGTATCGGCGTTCACTTACCATGGCACTCCCCCTGTGCGGGCGTATGGCCCCTTCTTTACGCCGGCTGATGGCTACCCTAACTTCAGCCGGCGTAAGGAAGGCGCCATACGCTGAACTGCAATTATGTGATCTTCATGTGATCTACATGAACTCACAGTGGTTCCTATATGTGATGTTTTCTACTTGCTGTATCCATGTATTATACAATTGAATGTTTAACAAGTGACTTTACATGGTTTTGCCCAGGAGTGACTTTAAGTTCTTATTTTAAGAAAATTCTTAAGTGTGAATCAGGTCCTAAGAGAGGAAAGTTACTCCTGGGTTTATTGCAGGGGACTCATATTTCATCTGTTGACGTACAGGCGTGCGTCAAGGTACGAACGTGCGTATCTATCTTACCGTGCCCTCACTTAACTTTGAACGTACAGATTTCAACCACGCCCATCCGCATGTATGTCCCCAAGTGCGATTCACAAGTAAATTCTTAATGGACTTCCGTGCATAAAATCAATGTTAATAGCGTAAATAAAGTTACTACGTATGCGCAGTTAATCTGATCCTAAAAATAGTCACGCGACTCCACGCGAAAACAGATCTGTGAATACGGCCCATTTCCCACGGAACCGATGTCATCCGCAAACGGACGGATGTGCAACACGTATTTACGCAGCTAAGCACGCCCATACTGGACACTTTAAATACAAACCCCCGCCTACATAGCATATTTCAGACGTTTTTTTGACTCACGTAAAATTGCCAAGCCCACACATACGGATTTACGCAACAAATACGTGAATGGCCCATACGTTCACATTTACGTTACGTTACGGAGCGTATTTTCTATGATGCGCATGCGCAGTACTTAGCAAAACACGATTTTACGTGTCCGACATGCATAAATTCGCTCACAAGCGTTGTTCTGGATCTGCCCTCTTATACTGGATTTAATGATCATTAGTCATAGTGCACAGAAGAAAACCGGACAAATAAAAGCATAGTAGCATATTTATATTTGGAGCCCCAGATAACTGCTGCTAATAGCATTAATAATATTATTGCTGGATTGGTATATTACTGTGTGGGACAGATGCCCCACACACACCTTACCTTAAGAGTCCAGTCTTCAGCAGTCCAGAGATGCAGGAGGAAGTCTCCACAGCCCGGCAGCCAGGGAGATCACATGACGCACTGTGAGGAGAGGAATTTCTTCTAGCAGTGTGATGAGTCATCGCTTGTTGCCGGGTTGGAGATTTCTCCCAGTACGATAACTCATAGGTGCAGCTGTTCCACTGACACAGGCTGTCAGTGGAGAAAAAACTGCACGTGGATTACAGGGGGCCCCTCTGAAGTTGAGGCCCGTCACAGCTGTCCCCCTTGTCCTCCCCTGTCGCCAGGCCTGTTGTCCAGTCTCCATGTCTGCTTCTTTATTATTTGTCCAGCCTCCATGTCTGCCCCTTATTATTATTATGTCCAGCCTCCATGTCTGCCCCTTGTAATATCCAACCTCCATGTCTGCGCCTTGTAATGTTCAGCCTCCACTGTGTGCCCCTTTTAATAACCAGCCTCCTTTGTGTGCCCCTTTTAATACCCAGCCTTCACTGTGTGCCCCTCTTAATAACCAGCCTCCTTTATGTGCCCCTTTTAATACCCAGCCTCCACTGTGTGTCCCTTTTAATAACCAGCCTCCTTTGTGTGCCCCTTGTAATGTCCAGCCTCCACTGTGTGCCCCTTTTTATATCCAGCCTCCACTGTCTGCCTCTTGTAATGACCAGCCTCCTTTGTCTGCCCCTTGTAATGTCCAGTCTCCTTTATCTGCCCCTTGAAATTCCCAGCCTCCATATATTCTGTTACTTACCTTTGACGTCTTCTCCCTTCCTCCGCGGTGCTTCCTCTCTGTGTAGCTGCCTCTCGCAGTCTGCGGTCACGTGGTGCGGAAGTGGTCATTCAGGGCTCCTACGGCAGCCCTGTAGAACCAAATCTGTTTGTAGAATGCCAGTGACCACATAGGTTCGGTCACTGTTATTCAAAGTAACAGGTTTGGTCCTACAGGGCTCCCGTAGAAGCCCTGTATTACCTGCCTGGCTGTTCTGTTTAAAGCCCTGCCACATATACCGCGGCATGGGCTTTAAAAAAAACTAAACAAAAAAACCAACAACTCGAGAGTCTGATCGAAAGCGGGACTGTCCCGCTGGAATCAGAACACTTGGGAGGTACCACTACAGCATCTGTGGCCTAGGTTGAGGTCATTTATTTGTGCATCATAACAACTATAGACCATGTTAGATGCACTACCCCGGTTATGCCTGTTGTTAAAAAAAAAACAGTGCACAACAAAAACAGGTTATTACAATAATTCAAAGACAGCAATTTAAGGAACACCAACAGCATACCTTTAATAGGGTCCTGACCAGGGGTCAGTCCAGTTTCCAAGGGAGGGTCTATTATCATTAGAACATGACCCAAAAGCATACAGGACTTTATCCAGGCTTTGACATTCATCCAGTTACATAGTGTATATCAGTGACCTCACCTGGGAAGTGCAGATTGCACCAGGTGACAAATTATCAGAGGTGTAATAACAGGCTTGACCCCATTACATGACTAATTGCTGAATATACACTTGGAAAGTGCTATTTGCATCCAGAAGAGAGCCCTACACTAAAACTGTAAATCAAAGTGTCAGCACTCCCACAGATACAAATCACAAGAACCAGCCAGTACTGACAGCTATACTACATACTGGGAGAGGACACAAATAGAACTATTAACTCTTTTGATCCTGGACACTTTTACACCAGAACAGAGAATGGAAAGTTTAGAGAAATCAATTGATCTAAACAGAAAGCATTAGAAATGGGGGAAATCGTTTGCACAGTGAGTCTCTAATAAAATGAAACAGAAACTTTTCTCATTATTTATTATACTATTTGAATGGATATTTATTATTTATTAACAGGTTTTTATATAGTGCTATCAGATTACATAGCACTTTACAGAGAATATTTCACATTCACTCAGTCGCTGCCCCATTGGAGCTAAATACAAAGGTCCCTAATACATACACACACGTTAGGGTTCCTTTATTCAGTAGCCAATTAACTTACCCTCATGTGTCTGGCATGTGAGAGTAAACCGGAGCACCCAGAGGAAACCCACACAGGCATGGGGAGAACATACAATAACACATAGGTAAGACCTAGTCCGGAAATCAAACACATGACCTCAGCACTGTGAGACACAAGTGCTACTCACTGAGCCATTGTGCTCAGTGACTTTTATTACAATGATAACACTAATATTGGGGCCTTGATTCTATTGCACTCTGGTTGTGTTTTAGATCATTCTTTGGACTTGAAATTGGACAATTTATTACATTTGTTTACTTCACTATCCTTTGACCATTGCTTGTGACACTAGTAAGAGGAAACAGAAAATCATCTCATTGACTAAATAAATATTTATCAACTATTTAATGATCTCTAATACACTCTATTTGAACTGAGTGCTAGATTATTTTTTTGACTTTACGCTGGACTATACACTACGGGGTAGATCCAGACCTACGTCCTAGTTACGTTTGTTAGTGTAGATTATTTACACATAGTAAGTACTATGCACTCCCCCAGGCACTCCCATCAGACGGACGTACTTTTGCTGATTTACATCTACCAACCCTACCTTAACTTTTCCAGGAGTAACCGCGCACGTACATAGCATCCTGATGGATGTAACTGCCTAATTCAGCCTATACTGTACGATTTAAATGCCTTCCTCCAAAGCGTAGTTGGAATGTAAATACGGCTAGCGTATTTTAGGAACGCCCCTTCGTACATAGTTACAAGAGTGTTGCGGCTGTACTGAGTTACATGTTGTGATATCTGCCGTGCACATGCGCAGTAAATACTAATGGCCGAATTTACGTCAGCGGCTAGCGTAAAATTGCTAGTGTACATAGGTCTGGATCTGGCCCTACATTTGGTAAATAATATATACATATATACTGTGATAGCATGATAGACAGCAGGAAGCACAGACTCTCCCTCATTCCCCTTCTAAGACAGAAATTCTTTACATAATAAATTGTTAAAGATCTATTTTATAGGATTAGTTGATTTTACATTTAATATGCATCAAGGTAAGAAAAAAATGGTTATATGACTGTGCAGTTATACAGGTTTGGTTGGAGGAGTGTAGTGATGTTAAATGATAGGTGTGTGTTATAAATAGTATTCCCATTTCTTATATGCTGCATAAATAAGTTAGCAGGGCATGTAGAATGAGGTAAGAGGAAATCAACAGGGATAAAGGGATTTCTAGTCACACGTTCTTTAAGACCACATATACGCAATCTTCGTACCGAAAAGATACGTAGATTACGTTAAAAAATTACTACACAAATGCGCAGAATACAGTTTTGATAAACACTGGACGTATATGCAATACGTCCGGTGATCTGAATACGGCCCTAAGAGAGTAAAGTTACTCGTGGGCTAAACCATGTTGATTTCAGGGAAGTCATATTTTATCTATTGCAAACAGTGATGTTTCCCGGCCCAAGTCTAAACAACAGTGTGATAGTAAAGCTGGTCAATATCTGTGTGCAGTAAGCAATTCAAAGATATATCCCTGCATGCAAAGAATACAATTAACTTGACTCCACTTGAAATCAACATGGTTGTGTCAAGTTTCCTCTCTAAGGACCTGATTCACACTTAAGAATCTTCTTAAAATAAGAACTTAAAGTCAATCCTGGGCAAAACCATGTTGTTTTCGGG
>WWET01001125.1:327563-343947 GCA_011038615.1 Limnodynastes dumerilii | reverse complement strand
ATGACTCTCCTGCAATCACCATGGTTTAGCCCAGGAGTGACTTTAAGTTCTTATTTTAAGAAGATTCTTAAGTGTGAATCAGGTCCTTAATTACAAGCTCCTTCTTAAGTCTTGATCCAGCCCTATGACCTTAACTTTGATCCTGCTTTAGAAGATAATTTCAAAAATGTGACTTTCCAGTGCCTTGTGCATAAATCAAAGAACATTATTACATACATGAAGATTCCAGACCTAGGACTGGGTCCAGACTTCAGCAGTGCCATTGTTATATTAGAAGTCTTTCCATTGATGTGGTGGAAGAGGACAAGCTGGGAGGAAGGAGGCATTTAAATATTATAGTAAGGGCATGCTTAAGCCCTCTTGCCATATCCAGAATTACGATTCAAAACCAATTTACATAAGGGCAGTTTGTCAATTTTAGGGTAGACAAGCATGTTATCTGTATTGTCTGGTGGTCACTATGATGGAGCCTCTTTTTATGTTAGTTGCTAGGATGGAGTGTGAATTTGTATTTTTTGGCAGCCACTAGGATATAATCTGTATTGTATGGTGGCTGCTAGGATGCGGTCTCTATTGTATGGTAGCCAGTTAGCTGTTCTTTTCTGTGTTCAATATATTCAAACAGATGTTCAATGTAATTATATTGGTCTTTAAATCTGTGTAAAATATTAAACTACCAACAGCTGACAAGTCACTCTCATCATCCAGGGAGAGAGGGAAACGCTTGAAAAGAGGAAGCAAAAATGGTAGCAACACCTTGTAAACCCATAAGAACTCCCCTCAACCAACCCCAGCCTACCCCCAAGCCATTTCTAATTGGGTGACCCAAATTTAATCTCTCTGTGAAGTTTGGTGTGAGTCACTATTCAGCCAGGTGGTTATGGGCCTTCATCCTTAAATCAGCATTCAGTTTCATATAGTATAATACACAATAGTAGCACTCACTGCTTTCATAGTTTTGTGTGTGTGGTGAATATCTAATAAATATATATTTGCGTTGTGTGTGCCCACTGCAATGTCTCTCATTGCGAAATAAGGACAGCTGAAAATTGCTTTTCATCTGTCCCTATTTGGAATGAAAGCCATGGCAGAATTTTTTTTTTACTGAATGGGTGAGTATGTGATTCGGTGGAAGCGGCGCCACCGGACCACCGGAGAGGTGAGTAGCCCACTCCGGGGATTTAAGGTTAGACTGCGGGGNNNNTGGGTAGTGTGTATGGTCGGGCGTGGGGGGGGGGATTAGTGTTAGGCTGTAGGAAGGAGACTTATGGTTAAGCTGCGGGGGGAAAGAGACTTAGGGTTAGGCTTTTATTAAAATAGGGCCATTTGAAAGGGGATCCACACTCATATATTTGTCTGTTCCTATATGTGAAATGCTATTGTTGTGGGCAGTGTTGGTATGGTGCTTAGGGAGTGTAACCATGAGCTAATATGACTAGTAAGATACATAAATGAGCATATAATAAAGCTAGAATACTATTGCAAGTGAGAGGGAGCATTACAAATAAGTAGTTAATGAGGAAAAGAAGACCGGTTTAGAGGAGAATGGCACAAAAAAACTTGCTTGGGAGTATAATGTCCATATAATCCTATTGATATATATTTAACATATTGTAAGTTTTTAACTTTTTGACTAGGATTCCTTCAGTAATTCTGCCTGCTATTGTGGCTTAAATATATTCCCTCATATATGCCATGGAAATTAAGCTAGAGGGTAGATAACAGAGTTCTTGTCGTCGTCACCCCACATTAAATACACAAATGACTACAATTACATTTTTTTTTGCTGCTTTCTCATCGATGAAGCATTACGTCAAACTCTTGCAGGTTATAGCTGTTGCATGGCAACAATTTCACACATGAAATCGCTCCCACATTGCATCAGAACCTTCAGATGCAATAAAATATATCTCATTTTTATACCCGTATGACCTAATTTATTCATAGCTGTGCAGACACTAGCTACACTTGTCATCAATAACAATTATTCAGTTTTACAATATATTCAACCTCAATAAAACATTTAAGTTTGAAACTTGTGTGACATTTATTTATTTTCATTGCATACAAGAAAAGTGATACAGGTTTTAAAAAAATAATGGCAGACTAATTGGCAGACTAAGGGGAAATACATTTCCGAAAGGTGCAATAAACATTTAAGAATTTATTCCATATTCTGCTTATGGCCACTTCAGTTATCAGTGGCCAATTGGTTATAAACAGAATCTGGAATATATTCTAAAATGCTTATTGTACCTCTAGCTGTCCTGGCAGCTCTGGAAGCTGTTTCAGCTGTTGCTAGGCAGCCAGATTTCTGCTGAAGTCTGTGAACTGTGCTTGCAGTGTGCTGGCTGTTGCTAAGTAGCCGTGTCACTCTGTTACTGGTGGTAACTTGTCCCAGTTGTTGTTTATCCTGCTCATTCGGCTAATACTGTTAAATGTTACTGGAATCCTGAGCCTGGCCTTGAAATTACCCTGTCTTGTCTTGTCATGCCTTGCCCTTGTCTTGTCTTGCTTTGTTTTTTCTAGCTTGTACCCTGTTTATACCTGTTGTGTTTATAGCTGGCCCTTGCCTATTTCTGTTACTCGGTGGAAGTCCCTGGTCTGATGTGCTGCCTTTAGAAATAGAGACAGCTGAAAGTTTCTTTTCGGCTGCCTCTATTTCAAATGACAGCCATTTTAGATTTTTTTTTATGAATGGGTGAGTATGTCGATTGGCATGCTCACCCATTCATTTTAGCCGCACTTGTCGCAGACAGCTCCGTAGAGGTGAGTAACCTCTTCATCGACTTTTACTGTTAGGAGGGGTTAGGGTTAGCCTCTTAACAAGGGAGGGTTAAAGTTAGGGCCATAGAAGGTGAGAGTTAGGGTCAGGCTGTGGGGAGGGGGGTCTTAGGGTTAGGCTATAGAGAAGGGAGTATTAGGGTCAGGCTAGGGAGATCAGAGGGTTAGGGTCAGACTGCAGGAAAGGGAGGGTTAGGGTAATGGAAGGGGAAGTTCAGGGTCAGAATTAGGGGAAGGGTTAGCAGGGCCCGCGGGACCCGCTCCGCCCCCCGCAGTGCAGTGCATCCAGGTGCCATGCTGGATAGGCGCTCCCTGCATGCTAGCACTATGATGGACACCACTGTAAAAAAATGTAAGGTGCTCTCATCACTCTGATGAGCTTCACAGCGGCATCTATGCAGCTCTGCTCGACAGGCAGATGCAGAGTGCACAGCGCCTTCCCCTCCCTGAATGATGCTGGAGTGACCTGAGGTCACATCAGAGTCATTCAACACAGAGCCCGACGCAGAGGAGAGGCAGCAGCCAGCAGAAGACTTCAAAGGTAAATAATAGGGATTAAAATGGGAATGCTGTATGCTGGACAGACATGATGGGGATGCTGGGTACTCGACAGACATGATGGGGGTGCTGGGTGCTGGACAGACATGATGGGGGTGCTGGGTGCTGGACAGACATGATGGGGGTCCTAGATATTAGGTGCTGGATGCACATGATGGGGGATGCTGGGTGCTGGATACACATGCTGGGGATACTGGGTCCTGGATAGATATGATTTGGGATACTGGGTGATGGATACACATGATGAGGATGCTGGGTGCTGGAGAGACATGATGTGGATGCTGGGTGCTGGACATGATGGGAATACTGGGTGCTGGAGAGACATGATGGGGGATACTGGTTCTGGAGCAACATAATGGGGGAAACAGGATGCTGGAGAGACATGATGGGGAATACTGGGTGCTGGACAGACATAATGGGGATACTGAGCGCTGGACAGACATGATGGTGGATGGTGGGTGCAAGACAGACATGATGGGGGTTTACTGGGTGCTGGACAGACATGATGGGGGATACTGGTTCAGGAGAAACATAATGGGGGAAACAGGATGCTACAGAGACATGATGGGGTATACTGGGTGCTGGACAGACATGATGGGGATACTGAGTGCTGGACAGACATGATGGTGGAAGGTGGGTGCAAGACAGACATGATGGGGCTGATGGACAGACATGATGGGGGATACTGGGTGCTGGACAGACATGATGAGGATACTGGGAGATGGAGAGACATGATAGGGATACTGGGTGCTAGACACACATGATGGGGATACTGGGTGCTGGATACACATGATGGGGATACTGGGATCTGGATACACATGATGGGGATACTGGGATCTGGATACACATGATGGGGATACTGGGGAGCTGGAGAGACATGATGGTGGATACTGGGTGCTGAATACACATGATGGGGATACTTGAGAGCTGGAGAGACATGATGGGGGATACTGGGAGGTGGAGAAACATGATGGGGGATACTGGGTGCTGTATACACATGATGGGAATACTGGGCGCTGGAGAGACAGGATTGGGGCTATATATCTATGTATAGCGGAGACTAGGACACTATTGTATAGTGGTGACTATGATTTGCTTTATTTTATTGTGGTTACAATTGTGTTGTATGATGATGCTTACTATAGTCTAGGATGAGCACTGGTGTCAAATTGTTAAACAGAAGGGCGCAAAATTAAAGTTCACAGGGGGGCGCCGAACACCCTAGCACCGGCCCTGAGGGTTGGGTTTGTTTTTACACTTACCTATCAGAGCTTCGTGTTCAGTGCTCCGGGGATCAATTGCTGTACCTCATTGAGGCATAAGCAATCAATATCTCAGCCAGTTCATACCTGTCATATACTGTTCTGTGCCTGTTTCCTTGGCTTACTGGTTACTTTCCAAGTCTGGTCCTATGCGTGTTCTCTCGAATCTCACACTGTGCTGTTCATGTATGTAATGGAGTATAACTTCCATTTGTATCTATGACTGTCCATTCCTTTCAGTCCCTGTCTTTTTTTTGTCATCTTCTCTGTTGTGTGGTATACTGGCAACAACTTAATCCCTAGCAGGTACCACCAGGGACTGTGATCCCTTCAAAGTTCTGTTCATCTCTTGCAAAGTCAGTCTCCACCATCAGGGTCTCTGGAGACCATTGGTTAAACTCCATGCCTTGTGATCCAATTTTACACTTGGAATATGTATGTCATTTTTTCAAGGAATACGTTTTAGCTCAAGAGCCTGCAATGACCTTGAACTTAGATTTTAGCATGGCTTAATTATTGAATATTGTGCAGCTTCTTGTATCAAACTATACTATCCTGTAAACTAAAAGGTTGGAAGTGGGACCCTATCCCTCCTTCTATATTATATTATTATCCTGTTTTGTTTTATAATGTTTAAAATTGTAAAACAGAGTATAATATATTGGTGCTATATTTTTTTTTTAAACTGATCAAAATAAATCAAATACATTAATAAATAGTTTCCGATAAAATGAGGAGGGAAGAAAGAGCCTCTGATAAAATGAGTACAATTGACAGAATTAATTATAATATATAATAATAATTTTGCTATTCTCCTAAATATGCCACTGAATCAGTTTTGTAGTAATGTTATTACTGTTAATGTACTGTAACTGGTTGATAATAGAAAACTGTTACAAAAGTCTTTTAATACATTGTATTGGTATTTTTCAAGTGAATGTTTCTCATGAAGCATATTACCCACTAGAGGGCACTGTTTCTTTAAATCTTTTGATCTTGTTGCTACTTGTATGTCTGCATCTAACATATCTATCAATTTCTCTCAATAGCTCAATATTTTAGATATAAAACATTAAGACAATGGAGAAATTCATTATTTAACTGTGCTAGTAATTAAAAATAAATGGGCCAGATCCAGACTTACGCATGGGAGACCACTCCCCTCAACAGAATTCAGTTTCAAATAATTATCCGTAACACTTACAATCTGTGTCCAATTAAATTAGAGTTTAGTCAGACGTTCCTCCCATTTGTGAGTGTATCAGCCCCCTTTCAGATGAAAAAAACTCTCGGATCACTGAATAGTGCGGATATTGTTCTGTTTGTGTCGTTTGCAGTGTGTGCCCAATGCAAAAAATGGGCAATTACGTTCCTCTAGTGACGTCCACTTTGCAGGAGTCTGGATCCGCTCCAATGTGATAATTGCTGCAATTAAAATCACAAATGAGAGATTTTCTTTAGTCCCAGATATGCAGCAGTTTTAGCAGTGCCCCAGGTAAAGAGGAAGTTGTTCATTTAGAGACTCTCAACCCATCACATGAGGCAGTACGGTGGTGCAGAGTTCTATTCCCACACTAGGCCTTATCTGTGTGGAGTTTGTATGTTCTCCCTGTGACTACGTGGGTTTCCTCTGGGTGCTCCAGTTTCCTCCCACAGACCAAAAACATGGTCGTAGGTTAATTGACTGCTAAATAAATTATCCCTAGTGTGTATATGTGTGTATGGGTGCCTGTGTTAGGGAACTTAGCATGTAGCTCCAATGGGGCATGGACTGATGTTGGACTGAATGTTAAATATTCTCAGTAAAGCGC
Source organism: Limnodynastes dumerilii (assembly GCA_011038615.1). Taxonomy (NCBI): domain Eukaryota; kingdom Metazoa; phylum Chordata; class Amphibia; order Anura; family Limnodynastidae; genus Limnodynastes; species Limnodynastes dumerilii. The sequence continues at coordinate 337,532 of WWET01001125.1, read as the reverse complement.
TACATAATAACCTGTTAATAAATATAACATTTCTGAAATACCAGTATTTGTAAAACTCCTAAATCACTAAGTAGCTGTTCTATTCTTTAGCACAAAAGTCTCTCTTACATTATAAGAAGAATAGTACACTAAACGATCTGCTACAATCTATCAGGGAAGACACCCAGCCATTAGAACCTGAGAGTATGGTGATCCAGTTTCTCCTGCCACATGCGTTGTACAGGTAACAAAACTGAAAATGGATCTCAGGTGTAGACATTCTTATGATGCACAACCTTAGAAGAGAACATCTGCAGGATTGAATCAACTGCTTCTAGCACAGACAATTAGGAATATGCAACAAAGGTGGACAACTACTGATTGAGGAACAGAGGTCTTCAATGACACTTGTGCTGGAACAGTTATTGGAATACTTATGAAGTAACGATGAATACACCATGTCAGGGAACAGCAACCTCTACTACACTTGTGCTGGAAAATTAACCTTGAGGAGTGAAGGAGCCAGACAACTAACATAAATCTTAACATTTCTATGCATTAATGATACTCACTTTAGTCTAATGAAACTGCTGATGAGCACAGGAAGCAGAACTATGCATTAAGTCACCTAGCACAACTCATAACAATTTGATGTGAGTGTGCACTCATCCTTATGTCACCTATGATGGATGGCAAGAAATAAACAACATGATTTGATGCTTGAAACAAAGGGACTGGTCCAAATAGTGCAGATTATTTAATGTTACTGTGTGTATAATGGAAATGGTGGTAAATCTTTGTGTGAGCTCTTAAAATGCAAATGTACAAAAAATTTAGGGCTGGATCCACAGCATTGCGAGTCCCCGCTACAAAGGCTTGTATTGCGAATAAGGAACAGCCGAAAGCTGTTTTTTGGCTATCCCTATTTCAAATGCGGACCCTCTCAGAATTTTTTTTATGAATGGATGAGTATGCGATTCGCATACACACCCATTTACTTTTGGAAGCGCCACTGATGGTGACTTAGGGTTAGGATGCGGGAGGGGGGGGGAGAGACATAGGGTTAGGCTGCAGGAGACACTTAGGGTTTGGGTTAGGGAGCGGGTTGGGGGAAAATCCAGGGATCGATTCCTATGCCTCATCGAGGCATAAGCAATTGATATCCCAGCTAGTTCGTAACTGGTTGGGAATGAACGGCCCTTTCAAATAGGGCCATTCGCTACGGAGACTCACACTCAATCCACATTTAGGGAATACAACTGTCTTACGCATACGACATATGAATAGATACTGTGCATGCCTCTCACCTACACTTCCACTATGGAAGCTGTCCCATGCTGCGCTACATGCATAAGTCTAATTTTGAATCGTTACTGCTGTTTGACAAGATGTCAGATCATGAGGTAAAACTGTCAGTGTATCCAGAGCACTGTTTTATCTGTACCCATCTTCATAACATTACTCTCATTTTGTGACTGATTGCTTTGAACTTGGTTTATGAGCACTGGGACATTTTTTTTTTTGGCTTAAAGCCTTAACAATCATACTAAGAAATGCCTGTTTATAAGTGTAAATGACACATTCAGCAGCAAGTATTTAGTGGATTCATGCAAGGTTTTGTCTTCAGGGAAACAGTTGTCGAGAGGCTTCTATGGAGAAACTGCCTCTTCTAGTAGGAGGGATAACTGAAATAATTGCAAATACTGTACTTTTATTTTGTAACATTGCCACCAATCTCTATATTAACATACATTTAAAGAACACTTTATTGCAGCACATAATCATCATGGGAAATTCAAAGATTGCTGCAAAAATAAAACGTTCACTTTTAAATATTTCTGTTGCCAATTGCTGTAGCAGCAGCTGGTTTGTTCAGATGAATGGTAAATGTATGCATTACTCTTGTAATACCCATGAACTATTTATGTGTTATATTATAAGTGTAAGCTACACCTGCTGGTTTATACCTCTCTTGTTGCATTCTTAATGTACTTTGCATTCAGTGCTTGTACATCTGTTACAGCCTATATGCTCACACACTTACATAATGTAATATTAATGATAGTAGTACTCATTATTCTGCTACTTCATTTGCCAGTAATGTAAAATGTATAAGTGTATGTCAGTGTCAGTAAAACAGGCTCCTGTAGTCCTGAGCACATGCCTGCATTTGTAAGACTGCACTGGAAAAACATGTTACATTATTTTAGGCATGATGAATGCTTCAGGGGCTTTAACAAAATGTATTATGTCTGCAAAGATGAAATATGAAGACTTTTTATAGCCTGGAATTAGGATTTCAGCCAGTGCAGTAAACCGGAAATACTTTGATGTTAGCAAGGAAAACAAATTGTCTTGTCACACTTGGTCTAGCTCAGACTGCCAAGCTATTCTCCTGAGTAATTGCTTACAGTATTTCTCCAGCTGTACAATGCAATGTACGGAGGGACAGATGAACCACCAGACCTAAAATGAAGGAGACGGCATGCAAAATACTGTCATTTATTTTATCATAGTTAACACTGAGCCTAAAAATATTTGTATTTCTAATATATTATATTTTTGTATGCACCAGACATGTATGAGATCCAGAGTTACATTCCTAGTGTAGCGTATTTACTATGCACTCCCCTCGGCACCACCCTCTGTGTTACGCCGTGTTACGCTTTCCAAACCCTACCTTAACTTTTCCAAGCGTAACTCCTGTTGGCCGTAATGGCCTAAGCATGCCCATACTGTATGATTTAAATGCCTCACCTGCCTCCGAAGCGTAATTACAAGTGTCATATGGCTGGCACTCCTCTTCGTTCGTAGTTACGCTGTTGATAGTAGTCTGATACGTACGTTCTGAGTTACGTGGTGTAACATCTGTCGCGAGCATGCGCAGTACATAAAAAATAGCATTTTTACATCTCTGACAAGCGTAAATACGCTAGCGTACTTAATTCTGGATCTACCCCAATATATGTAATATCCAATAATAAAACTAAAGAAAAACGATTTCCAAGGGGATTTTCATCTTAAGACAACGGAAACAATGTGAATGTTGCTAAACATTGTTAAAAATTATGTATTAAACATATCAAATATTTGTTTCTCTTTGTAAATAACACATTTTCAATGCACTCTGGCTTTGTAAGAAAATGTTTATGAACAACACAAATAACATGATAATATTCTCTAATCTAATCAGACTTGTGATAAAGATAGTGTACACAAGGAGGTGGGTCATAAATTACTACCAGTACACTATGTGCATGTGAGCTCTCTGCGACAGTAGTGACAGCAGGCAGGAGATTATGGGAAAGTGGACTGAGGTTTGTGGGAAATTTCCATTCGTGGGCAGTGTTTGGGTGGAACAGGGTGAGTTTGGGTCACATCAAGTCGGGGCTTATTTTGTCTTGCTTTTGGATTTCTAAATGTTGAGGGGTATGCAAACAGTTAATTGTTTTAGTCTGTAGGTATTATGAATTGTAAGCTGATAAAATGGTTCTCAAATGCTTGGGTCCAAATACACAGATCAACAAAAAATTTTATAAATTTTTGGCAGATAGCCGTACACTGGGATCTGTACTGGGGATGCTATGCCTCAATCTTAAAACACATACCTTATTGTCATTATGAAAGAGATTCCAGCTTTTTAAATCTGTAGCCCAAAAGCTCTGTTTGCCTTTTAGATAGGTTCACATATCAGAAAAGGTCATTGAGATTTCCTTGTGGAGCTAAATGTGCTTCAGGAGATGGACAGTGAGCCTCAAAGGTCGGGACAAGACTGACTTGATTATCATCATAATTTGCAGTCTCACTTTCTCATTCATCTATTCAAAGTTGAACTTTTCAGGAGGCTTTGGCAAAGGCATTTCCAAATCATTGGACCTGTGAAATGCACATGTTGAGATCCCTTTGACAAGCCTGTGAGCTGTTAAGAGACCACCAGGCGCAGAGTATAACTGGGGCCTGGTATTCACTAGAGCCTTTGATGGTGAGGTTACGCTTGACTGCAGGACAACCAGCAGGTCACGGCCCCTGGCGGTGGCTCCTATTTGTGCATGTAAGAGGGCTGGACAAGACTAGGGACCCAGTGAGCAGTGGTTGCAGTCCCCACTGCGAACGGCTGCTTTTAGAAATAGAGACAGCCAAAAGTTCCTTTTTGGCTGTCTCTATTTTGAATATGCAGCCTTTTTAGAATTTTCTTTTAAGAATGGGTGAGTGTGCTGATCGGCATACTCACCCATTCATTTTCACGGGACCTGCCGCTGACAGCTCCGGAGAGGTGAGTAACCTCCTTGGGGACTTTTAGTGTTGGGAGGTTAGGATTAGGCTCTTAGGAATGGGGAGGGTTAGGGTTAAGGCCATAGAAGCGGAGGGTTAGGGTCAGGCTGCGGGGAGTGGGGTTTTAGAGATGGGAGGGTTAGGGTCAGGCTAGGGAGAAGGGAGGGTTAGGGTCAGGCTGCGGGGAAGGTAGGGTTAGGGTCAGGCTGTAGGGAAGGGAGAGTTAGAGTTAGGGTCATGGAAGGGGAGGATTAGGGTTAGAATTAGGGAAATAGTTCAGGTAGATTTAACAGTTACCTATCGGTGCACCACGTTCAATGCTCCGGGGATCGATTGCTATGCTTCATCGAGGCATAAGCAAATCGATATCCCAGCCAGTTTGGAACTCCCTGGGAGAGAACGGTCCTATCGAATTAGGGCCGTTTGCAACGGGGACCCACACTCAGTGAGCAGACAGACAAACACTGAAAAGGACAATGGACGAACTAGGGCACACACTCACAGAAGCACATGGCACGTACTCATAGAACACAAAGGAAGCCAGGGAGATGGCACACAGGAGCTAACACAAGAGGAGTAAACAGCAATCAGCAGAAGGAAAGCAGAAAGGTAGAACACTAGAGAACAAGGGGTTAACAAGAAAAGGGCACTCAGGAATCAAACTGACTAGAACTGGCGGAGCACAGAACTGGGACAGCGAGACAGGCAGGGTAGCAGACGCTATGACCAGCAACCCCAGTTCCTGGAAGCAGCTATTTAAAGGTCCAGCCTCCTATCAGCTCATGCTGTCAGACACAGCCTCCAATCAGCTCATGCTGTCAGACACAGCCTCCAATCAGCTCACGCTGTCAGATTGAGGTGTGCACTGATTACAGGCCCAGCTGGAGGCAGCAACAGAGAGCAGAAATGTAAACAATTACACGCTGCCATGATTAGCTTGACAGCGTGTAACATGAGCAGGCTGATCCAAGTGAGACAGCAAACATACGAAGGGCCTAGGTTTTGTATTGGTTATCGAATCTGCATCTGAATTAAGGCTCTTAGCACAGCGTTAGGAGTGGAGTCAAATGCTGTTTCTGCCGTTCAAGCATTACCCAAGAGTCCAAAAAGTTAACACCAGCATCTAGGCATTGCTCAGAGTGGCAGAGAAGCACAGTGCAGTGTTCACAATTACCTTTTGCTAAAGAGTTAAGGTGAGTATCGGCAGGCCCCATCTCTCTCAGTCTCCCCCTGATGGCAGCGCTGATTACACTTGAGGAACCCTGTGACAAAATGTTATCTTATTTTATTCCTGACTGATATTGGACCAAAGATATCAGAATTTTGTATTGCGTGGAGTTGTTATGGAAACTGCCACAGCAAAAAGCCCCACACTACAATTATTGTACACAGCAGCAAATAGTGTGTGGCACCAATATCGGGGCCTTTACCTAGCGGGAAATTGTCCTGTTTATTGGATACTGTGAACAAAAATCTTTCTAGTGTGTTAGCAGCTTCACTTTGCAAAGAGAATATTAACTGGATCTTCCCTGTCCTGCGTAATGGGAAATTGCAAGTACTAACTGTAGACTATCAGTAAGACCACTCACTGGCCAGTCATAACCATGACTCATAACCATGAGTGTTGGTTTGGTGTTCACTTGTTGTCCTCATACAGTATCTTGTGTGATCTGTGGATTACAGACTTCCTGTGATTGGTAAACAAGCAGGCTTGCACATGCTTCCTCTGTTTGGAACACAATCTGGATTGTACATACTTCCTGTGTTTGGAACACAAGCTGGATTGCACATACTTCCTCTGTTTGGAACACAATCTGGATTGCACAAGTGTAGAGAGAGTAAAAAACATTTTTTGGTGCAAAAAGTGAGTGATGTCTTTGTTGCTTAAACTTAGCACAGGGTTGCCGACACGCCATTTCTTCCCCCCGGGAAATCTCGGAGGCTAGAAAGAGATGTCAGTATGGGAGGCAGGGATTGATGATGTGAAGCCCCACTCCCTGTCCATTAATTAAATTACTGGATCTCATTCACAACTAAGTAAGAGTAGGATTTCTGTGCGTATATTTAAGAACGGTTAAACTGAGCATGCCCAGAACTCAAAACCACGCACTTAAACCATGTAAGAATGATTCACAGATAAGAACAGCTACTTAGGAATGATTCATGCTTTGAAATGTAATGACTTCCACATGCGTGGCTAGAGATGCTAGACTCTTAATGCAAATAAGCAGCACTCGGGCTACTAATGTAAAGTAAGGGCGTTCCTTGAGACTTTGGATTGATTCACAGTTAAGTAGGTCTTGCGGAAACTAACATACAAACGAACAAAGATAAGAATGTCCCCTACCGTTCTTAAGTTGACATCAGCATGGTTAACAGAGAGCCAAAGCCTCATGCTTGTATGTTTGTTCAGCACACAGCTGCTGTGTGATTATAATGAATGCATGTATTCACTTTGATAGAAACAGTTAAAGGCTTATCTATTAAAACTGCTGTTATGTTACTATTTTGTGTTTGATTTTAAATTTGAAGGTAATCATTATTTCCATTTATTTGCAGTGATTTCATCTTTGTAAACATAAGTCTTTTTTATTTAACTTGTAGCATGTTTACATTGTTTGTGTGAGACCTTGAGATACAAATTTTGTTTAGGTCTAATTTATGTAGATATTTATTATTTTGATATTTATGTTATAACAGCTTTTAAAGCTAAATGGTTCTTTCTTAATCATTCAATAAGTATTTATGATTTTAATAATTTTCGACATTTTAGCATATTGCAGTCTTTAACAAAAGTTTTGGTTAATTTTATTAATTATAAAACAAAGAAAGCCTAAGAAAATCAATCTGCTTCTTAATTGAATCAATTAATGTGTTTCTTTGCTTAGCTGTGAATCATGAGGATATTAAAGATCCTAAAGAGTTATTAGTTGGGAAACAAATCTGTTATAAATATACACATATAGAGCAAAGAACGTTCTTAGCTCCTAAGAAGCTACGGGTGTGGTTAGCATTTTCCTTTAGGATCTCTGAATCATTCTTACTTATCTGCTCTATGCGTATATTTAGGAATGTTCCTAAAATTCTTTCTTAAGTGTGAATCAGGTCCAGTGTTACAAGGGATGGGGCAGGACTGGATGAAGCAAATTACGTCATCTAGCCCCTAGTGTATTAACACAAGGGGCTAAATTAACTAAGCTGTAGGAATGGAACAGTGAAGATGTTGCCCATAGCAACCAATCATATTCAAGCTTTAACTTTCCTATTACATATTAGAAAATGTCAGCTAGAATCTGATTGGTTGTTATGGGTAACATCTCCACTTTTCCTTTACCGCGGCTCAGTAAATCTGGTCCTAGGACTTATAGAGTATTGATAGACAGGGGGTGGAGCTTGAGCACATTGCAGGAGATTTGCCACCTTATGTTGAAGAGTCTCCTGAATGTTCCTAGAAATTTGGCAGCCCTGGCTAATGTAGCAAAGTGTTGGGATCCATGGACCGTATTCACACCTAAGAAGCTGATGCTTCTTAGGTGCGTATTACTCCGTATGGAGCCACCGCACATGCGTAGTCATATAAACGACACAATTTGCGTAGGGGGTTTCGTCCAGATATTGGTATATGGCATTGGTTCTAAAGTCGGCATCAGTATGCTGGGCATTGGCATGCCTATACTGTACATTGTGGAAAAGAATGTACAGAAAAAGGGGGCGATTTACAATAACTATGATTGAAGAATGTCCCCTTTTTTGCTAAAGCTTATGCGCAAGAATAGAATTTTTAAGACACATCTGGATGCAGAGCTCCGCCTTTGGTCGTGATGGGCCAGTAAACAGACGGCGTGGAGGTTTTAAGGAAGGGCCACAGATGTTTGTACAAGTGAAGGGAGTGGTTCCCTCTCATCTGTATGAAAGGCTGGATACAGTGGGCAATGGCACAGGGCACAGTGGGCAATGGAAATCAGGGCACAATCAGAAGTCTGGATCCGGTCTTGTGTGTTTGCATTTCATGTTTTAGATTATATTTGGTAACAGAAGCTAGGACCAGGTGCACATTTGTTATAGTCATGTAGTGGGATTACAATTCATTCATTACATAACACAGTGCTGCCTTCCACTTGTCTTTCTCCGGGCATATTGTAGTTTGAATTATTAGCAGATGTATAGCAACTGCACAGAATGTTACTCCCAGCTGGGTTATAAATGTCTCATGTAAATGTGTTCATCCTGCTTATTAATCAATGTTTTATTTATAGCTGTCATCTTGTTAGACAGATAAACACTTTAAAAAGAAAATAGCTAATGGCCTCTTGTAAAATCATTTATCTCTAAGGAATGTCCATTTAGGTCCTGGCAGTTAATACACAACATCTGCAATGCCAGGATTGTTTTTATTTTCATTTCAAACAAATGAAGCCACAAATACTGTATCTCTACATTGGTTGACAGTGACTCACAAAAATGCTAATATTTCTGCCAATTGTTTATGTGTCGCATTTTATACAGGCTCAGTTTTCAGGTTACGGGATTGTCATACATAAAGTATATGACATTAAGGCACTGGGAAGTTGGTTGCCTTTATTTCTTTTCTTTTATGAAATAAACAATAATTCTTCAACAATATCTTATGGTGACCTAATTCCTGCAGTTATAGACATTATAATGTGGTGGAAAAACGGACAGAACCACTTCCAAAGTGACCTGAACACCAAAACCATTTCTGTTTTTCTAGTACGAAAACAAATAACAAACAACAATAACCAGGCTCTATCAGGCTTGCCCAACCCGTGGCTCTACAGGTGTTGTGAAGCTACACATCCCAGCATGCTTTGCTGGGTATTAGCTATGCCTAGGTAGTTAGAGCATGCTGGGATACATAGTTTCACAACACCTGAAGAGCCACAGGTTGGACAGGCCTTGTCTATATAGTTGTGTTGTTATTGTGCTAATGGCTGCAAACTGCTTACAAACCATTTTTGTAAAAATATAACACACTTAACATTCTTTGTCTTTAGCTCTTTCCTAAATCGTGTTTTAATTCTATTCTATCTCAATCTAGAGTAGAAAATATACAGTATTTCTATTTAAAGTCAGAGAAAGAGCTGCATTCTAAAAGATAAATTATTCCCATACAAATATGTTGCATAGTCCCCATACAGGTTGGCAGTAGAAGTGTCAGTTAAAGCAGGTGATTGCTGCACTGCTTGTTGAGTAGATTTCTGCCTCAAAATAGCTCTCAGGTATCCGATTTATCTTCTGGGGTTCCAGCAGGAGCTTCTGAAGTTGCTGCTCCTCCTTCTGCACCTTCATCTAAATGAAACATCACATCAACATTAGTAAAGGCAAATAAAGTTGATTTAGATTTTCGTCATGCAGCCCTACAATATTCTGAGTTTATTTGCTGATCAAATGGACAGTTCTGCGCTGAATATAACATACAGCCAGTTATTTGCTTTTCCTGTGTAACAACTACAGTACAAATAATTTAATAAATTGTAAACATATTTTACGCAGTGGTGTTCATCATAATGAAGACGATGACCCCTGCTTAGAAATGCAGTTATAAAATACACATTTGATTTCAAAAAAGCATATGACTGGATCCAGACTTAAGTAAGTGCTTGAAATTAGTAACTCCTGGGCTAAACCATGTTGATTTCAGGGGGAGTTAATTGTATTCTTTGCATGCAGGGATATATCTTTGAATTGCTTACTGCA
>WWET01001125.1:302621-327428 GCA_011038615.1 Limnodynastes dumerilii | reverse complement strand
AAAGATGAAATATGTCTTCCCTGCAATCAACATGGTTTAGCCCAGAAGTAACTAATTTCAAGCACTTACTTAAGTCTGGATCCAGCCCATAATTATTATAAATAGTTTGGTCTCACATGAATGCTCACTTTCAGAGAAAGTTATTTGTGGTAGCCTGTATTGACTACCATAGTTATATATTACTTTGTTGTTGTATAAGGTGTGGCTCCTGCAGAGTTCGGATATGAGAAGTCCCAAGTCCTCATCTACATTGGGTATGACATCTGAAAGTCAAGGCTGAATTTAATATCTTGCTACTGGATTTAATACCAGGCCACCTATGCACAATATTAATGGCCAGGCCCTTCACTGGGGCTGAACTAGAGGTGCACACAACTGTAGCTCTGGATAATGTAGTGTGACACTGATATAGCCAACAGCTTAATCGCAGCTGTATCAGTTATTAAATAGTCAAATTAGGAAAATTGCTGCAACTCACACCCGTGCAGATACAGTGCTGGCTGGTTGGCTGGCGGGCTGGCTGCTGGCTGCTAATAACGCGCTGAGCCAGCCAGCACTGTCTCTGTCAATTCTCTGTCAGCTCCTCCTCCACAGCTCTCTCCCATCTGAGTGAAGCTGTTGTGAGTAGAAAGCGTGCCATGGAGGAGAGGAGAAGGGTCAAGGTAAGTCTGCAAATGAGGGAGGGGAAAAAAATGTTGTGACTCCCATGACTCTCTGGTCTTGATAAGGCCCATTTTCTTGAATAAACCTGTTTAAAAACCCTTGAAATTCACACGGATGCAATGCTTTTTAAAGGCACTGCGCATGCGCAAAATGCGGAAGGAAGTCGGATTCCAATTGCAAAGGGGGGTGTGCCAGGATATTTAAATGAGAAAAGCTCAGCTTTTCTCATTAAAATACTCCATGCACACCAGTCCGCTGGATGCGGAAAAAGCCCTACGATTCCACCCAAAAAAATGGTAAAAAAAAAAAAGCCCTGTTTAGTTAAAAATGAACCCCTTCCCCTGCCTGCCCCGCCGCCGCAACCTATGTGTAAAAAATAATTAAAAAGGCCCGGCCTATGTGTAAAAAATAAATAAATAACGGCCCGGCCGACGGCAAACTTCCGATAGTAGAACTACAGGCACAAGCCATGAATGACAAGGCATGCTAGCGCTTGTAGAACTACTATAGGCAGCATGCCCTGTCACAAATCCCTACACATGGCCATTTAGTTTTAAAAAAACATACAGTGCCCGCTCCCTAAAAAAAATCCCAACGCTCCACGTGCCCCCACAAAAAAACTAAAATACATTCCACAGGTGCCCCTTAACTAAGAATAAACACTGCCACATATGCCCCTAAATAAAGAATAAACACTGCCACATATGCCCCTAAATAAAGAATAAACAGTGCCACATAAGCCCATAAATAAAGAATAAACACGGCCACATATTACCAAACATACATAAAATACATAGCCATATATGCCCCCTCCAAAAATGTAATGCCCAAAAAAATGCCCATAATCTGGCCAGAAAATAAAAATAAAAATCCTTACCTGGTGTTATGGGGGTCCAGTCTTATAAGCTTTTAATCCGGAGGGGTGGTCTTGGCAAAAAAAACAAACCCTTTACGGACAACGCATACTATGTCCTGCAAACAGGACATCCTGGCACTAATGACAGGTCGGCTGGCATTAAGGTATATATATACCCTCTGCCAGCCTTTGAAATTTGCAAAGTCTCATGATGGAAATCGGGATTTCCCACGCTGCATGGGAAATCCCAATTTCCATCGTGAGACTTTGCAATTGTGATTCAGATGCAATTTTCTCTATAAAACCAAATATACGTAATCTTTGGAACTATATATGTCTATCTAGAAAATAGGGTTGCTGGTGTGCACTCTGGCTCCCCCTTACCTGACGCATATAATGGCTTTGTTAAGGACTCCAAATTACAATGAGTGTATAAGTTATGCATACCGATTTGACCTGGTGTGTTTATTAATGGTGATAGTATACAGCTTTATATCAGTGAAAGAAGTTATTAACATTTAAATTCTAATAGAACACATTGCAGTGTTGTAACAACATATCTGTTTTTTAAAAATATTTAGCCTTTCTTTCTAATTGTATATTAAAATTAAAAACGGATACATTCTCAGTTACATTGTGGCAATTACCTTGCAATTTGAGGTTATGAACTTATAAAATAGGGTGTGCACTGCAAATGTGGTCAATCCTTTTAATGCACCTCTATGGAGTAGGTTTGTAATTTTTTAGAATTTTTTAGATACTTCCCATGACCACTATAGGGAGCACCCACCCTGTATAATAGGGAGATTCTGGTGCATATACTGTGTCTATATATTGTGTCTTTGAACACTATTGGGCAAGATTTACTAAGCTGTGGGTTTGGAAAAGTGGAGATATCGACCATAGCAACCAATCAGATTGTAGTCTGACATTCTCTTGTATGTAATAGGAAAGAGAGAGCTAGAATCTGATTGGTTGCTATAGGCAACATCTCCACTTTTCCAAATCCACAGCTTAGTAAATCTGGCCCTATTGTGTGCCTCTAGTGAGTATATAAAAGAGCACAGGAGTAGAGTTGTACTTGTTTAAATAGGGTCAGCAAGGCATAACATTTTTGGGGAGGGAATCTTTTTTTAATTACATGCTTCTAGCTGACAGACTAGTTAATTATCATGGGGAAATAACATTTTTACTGCATCGCTAAGTCCAGCTGTCTGACTAGCATAGAGATTTGTACGTGTAATACGCATATATTATATTAACAGTGTAAGGACTGGGTCCAGACTAACAGAAAATGGGCAGACTCAATAGGCACATGGGGTAGATCCAGAACTTCGTCCGTCTTCCATAGACGGACGTAATTCAATAAACAGTAGCTACTGCGCATGTGTAGTAGCTATTGTACACAGTCTTTTAGACCGCATATACGCAATCTACGTACGCAGATTACGTACAATAGCTACTACGCATGCGCAGTAGCTACTGTTTATTGAATTACGTCTGTCTATGGAAGACGGACGTAGTTCTGGATCCGGCCCATTGTGCGCAAAAGCACCAACAACACTTCAGTAGAGTTCTGGATCTTCAGACTGTACATGGAAGTGTTTGTACAACCAAACTGATGACGGGCAGGATGTGATGCTCGTATATGCTAGTGCAAAAGGGGATACAAAAGGGGATACACTAAAAGTGTTAGATCCTGAGCTACGTACGCTAGCGTATTTACGCTAGCCGGAAACGTAAAAACGCTGATTTGTTTGTACTGCGCATGCACGTACCTATCAGCCTACTATCAGCTGCGTAGATATGAACGAAGGGGCGTGACAGACATATGACATCCGTAATTACGTTTCGGAGGCGGGGTGAGGCATTTAAATCGTACAGTATGGGGGTGCTTAGGCACTTACGTACGTGAAGCCTTTACATATGTGAGTAGTTATGCTATGAAAAGTTAAGGTAGGGTTTGGCAAGCTAAAACAGCCAAAGTACGTACAGCCGAGGGGAGTGCCAAGGGGAGAGCATAGTACTTACGCTACGCGTTGTAATGTAATGGAAACGTTGCTCAGGATCTGGCCCAAATTGTACAGTAAGGGTATTTTAAAGTCCTTATATTCTATCCAGACATCCAAGCTGACCCCACTTTAAGGGTGGACAGCTTGTACCTTTTAAAGCAGGGTCCACGGATCGTAAGACTGTGCGGGTTGGGGAGTGACATATATTACTAAACATGAGCTTGTCCTATATTTGACATGACATGACAACCACAAATATTGCTTACCACTGTTCTCTAGTCTTTAGCGTGCAGTCAACACGTTCAAGCATTTACCATAAGCAACCATAACTTTGCAATTCAGTTAAGTTTCCAAAATCTTTAATAAAAAGCTATAAAGCTGCTTCTCATCTTTTATCCAATAATAGAATAACCAGATGTTACCTAAAAGGTGCTATATGGTCAATAAATTCTACAGTAATTAATCTTTCAAAGCCATTGTGACTGAAGTTTTTGAGAACAATATGCAACAGAAAAAGTGTATTTAGCCCACACTAATTCTTACAGTTTACAGGAAAATAGGACTTCAGTAACAAAGACTTATTTTATTTAAAGATTTAAAGATCCTTTTCTCTCAGCTGGCATCTTCCAATCCTTTCCCTGCTGTGCAGAGTTACATTCCTCTGTGTTTCTTGTAAGTATAGGTGTCATGAGTGTACAGATAGGTGTAAAGTACTTTCATTTCTGAAAAACACACATCACTATAGACAAGTGCTTTCTTGAGCCTGGGGGAGGTCAATACCACCCCAGCTTGTCTGGAAAAGATTCACAGGAAGATAGCAGCACGCACATCATATGCCCCACATACAATTATCAACAATAAAAAGTGCAACATTATTTGAATATTCTAAGGTTATTCTGACTCGAGCTGTTTGTTTGCTGTTTGTTTAGCCTGAAAATGCTTATATGCCTCAAGCTGTTTTTCTGCAGGTATTGCTTCCTGTTGTAGAGTATCTTATCACTGCTGAGATTCTGTCTTATATATTGGAAATTGAAGTGAGCATCCATATTCAGACATCCGTTCCCGCTACACTAGGAGCAGGATCCAGTCTTTTGTGTGAGTGATAGTTCAGCGTATGTTGATCATGCCTAAACTGTGTAATTTATATTTCTCCCCCCTTGCCCTGTCATCAGAGACTCATAGAAATGCCTTCTAATGTGCTCCAACTCGCACATGTGTACAATTGTACTGTAGAGACTGAATGATTCTACTGCAGTATGTATAGAGAGGTGCATACACTAATAACATTCAGGGCTAAGATAGATGAGGAACCTTAGGAGCAAACTCAGTCCAGTCATAAACCTCCATTCCTCTTAATGTTTAGGATATATTTTTGTTAATAAAAACAAATACACAGAAATTTGCAAAACTTATGGATGTGACAAGGTTAAAAGAAAACAACTGTATGAGATTTCTATGAAGCAGAGTAAGGTTCCCTCTCAAACTGACAATAATGTCAATAATTGGATACACAGGTTACATGCACTGAGAAAAGAGAGGAGGAGAGCATTAAGCTCAAATTGATACTTAAATGTAATAACTATCGGGTCACTGATGCAATGGCACAAGAAATAATAAATTGTATGAAAGCCAACATCTCCAGTTTTCACAAAACCCTCCCTTGGTGTAGTCAGCAGTCTATTCATCATGGGCCAGATTCAGACCTGATCACGTCAGGCCACTTATGCATGCAAAGTGAGTGGTAATTGTATAGTGTGGGAGGGAGCTCCCTCACTTGTGGGGATCAGCAGTCGTATGGACCGCTGATCCGCACAATTGACATAAGGCAGGCTTATGGCACGCACGAGAAAGGGGAGTGACAGGGGGCGTGCACTCCCCTCTCTCTGTCAGATGGACAAACCCCCACATGTATGGAAAGCGTGCGGGGGTCTGGATCCGGTCCCATGATAGTCAATACAGAATACCAGAGATAGATTAACTTATTTGAATAATTAGTCAATTTGAGGTTAGTAACTAGTGTTGTATGCAAGGGGTGGCCATTCAGGATGTTAAGCTCAAAGGGGATACAAGTAAGTTAATAGCTAAAGTTTAAAGGTGGCAGAAGGTGCATTACAATAAAGCAATTACCTTGAGACACAGATAGCTGTGCTAATTTCTGTGGTAGATCAGAGGTCTCAGCTCCTGCTGGAGAACCCAGAATATCTGGTAAGGCATTACGGCGACCTGATCTTCCTGATGAAGCAAAATCTGTAACCACTGGCTCCACATCAGTCATTTCTGACCTCTCTCTTCATAGCAACATCTAAAATCAAACACACAGAAGGGACACATTGATTGTTATTAAATAACAAAGACAAGAACAAAAATAGTAAATTAATAATATTATGTGGGGACCTTGCTCGCAAGGGCTTTCACTCTTAAATCTCGTAAATATTACCTTTACATACTAACTTCACTATCCAGATATGCGGGGCCACCCCTATCAGTAGCGTCGCCCAGGGTGAACCAGCTTCACTTTCAGAGCTGCGACCACCTGCTACCGGAAATTAGTTGTGCTGTTGGGTAGTGGTGTGGATCAGCTGGAGCCACTATCGATTAGTATGGATCGTGTTTCCAGCTAACCTTCTGCTATTGCTCCCCGCCAATATCCACAGAGCTGCGGCACGCAGCAAATATAGTGTAGCAGGCGGTCATGGATCTCTAAGTGAAGATGGCAGGGGAGGCTTCCAAGGCATGGGGCCTAGGGCGAAGGTCCCTATTCAAACCCCCTAGGGGTGACACTGCTGATAAGCTCCCCTCTTTGTCTTCTTGGTTTCACTTGTGCAAGAGAATTATATCAGAAATCTCCATACTGTAAAACTGTAACTGAGTATATTCCTACCCAATATTGATGGGTAAAGTGGTCTTTTATTACTACAATATATATATTGTATAGAATGTGGCAACTGCAGTTTAATGCCAAAAAATGCAAAATCATGCACTTGGGACACAAAAACCCAAAGGCTTAATATTTCCTTAATGGCATTACATTAGAATCTACCGAGGAGGAAAGGGATCTAGGAGTCATTATTTCCAGTAACTTGAAGGTAGCCAATCAATGTAACAAAGCAATGAAAAAGGCAAGTCAGATGCTTGGTTGCATAGGGAGAGGAATTAGTAGCAGAAAGAGAGAAGTAGTGATGCCCCTTTATAAATCATTGGTACGCCCTCACCTAAAATACTGCGTTCAGTTCTGGAGGCCATATCTCCAGAAAGACATAAATACATTAGAGACCGTGCAAAGAAGAGCAACTAAAATGGTCCATGACCTTTGTAACAAATCATACCAAGACCACTTTAATTTTGAGGGTGACTCCAAATCCAGACCTCCATGGGTTAATACATTTGATTTCCATTGATAATTTTTGTGTGATTTTGTTGTTAGCACATTCAACTATGTAAAGAACAAAGTATTTAATAAGAATATTTCATTCATTCAGATCTAGGATGTGTTATTTTAGTGTTCCCGTTATTTTTTTTGAGCAGTGTATACACACACACACACACCCCCATACATACATACATACATACACACACACACACACCCCCATGCATACATACATACACACACACACACCCCCATGCATACACACACACACCCCCATACATACATACATACATACATACACACACTGCAGATATGGGCTAAGCCATCCACCACTTCCAATTCCAGTACACACACAATTCCAAAATAGAGATTGCTCAGATCAATCTATAAGGTAATTTACACTGCAGGTGCACAAAGCGAGGGGAGTTTGCACAAGGACAAGACATGGCCTGGCACTCTAGCCATTACCCAGCGACTAACCATAATCTTCTATCCTTAAAATAAGTCAGAGAATTAGTTACAGATATCTGCAGACATGTGATAAGCCACCACCCACTTACAAGGCTTCTCTATTAGCTGGTCCTAAGTCTAAAATTTAGAGTCCCATCTGTGGGTCACCTATCAAATATTTCTAAATTGAGAGCTCACCTCAATATATAATATATATATATATATATATATATATAATGTATATATATATATATATATATATATATAATGTAACGTAATTCGTTCTGACACTTGAGGTCATTTAGCATTCATGGGCATAAGGCAGTAGATGTTATATGTAAATGTTTGCTTCTTGGTCGTCGTGATCTTCAGAAACCATCTGCCAATGTAAATGAAGTAATTTTAAATTGCTTCACATCTTGGAGCTATAAATGTTGTTTATTATTATTCGATGACAGAGATGTCATTCTCTGGATCTACTGGAAACATTTCTGTATTATTCAGATGTAAATCTGGTTTGAAAAGAATTAGTGTGATGATGACATCATTTTCATGATGAAAGACATTTAAGGGTTTTACCATTTAATGTTTTCTCATTCAGTTTTTTAACAACACATTTATCTTCTCATCAGCGGTGGTATTTCTGACCTTGCCTCTTTGCCAGGCCTGGGTGAGAGCAATTGCACATGCAGCACATGGTTCACACATAGCCAGTGGAACTGGAGCCAAGACTTTGGCTTCCAATCCACCTTCTATCAATTATAATAAAGAAAATATATAAAATATATAACTTTATGCGCAATAAAGCATTTTCTCTTGTTCTGACCACATCAATAGCAGTACTTCAGCTGGCATTTTCCATGGAGCACCTGTGCTAAATTTTGGTAAATAGGTAGCCTGGCAAACAGAGCACACAAGAGGACTTTAATATGGGGTAGACTGGATGGGCCATGTGGCTCTGATCTGACATCACTTTCTATGTTATAAGCAAAGATACCTGTTGCTCTGACAGTAAAGAGATGTGAAAGGAGGGTTTAAATACAGTTGCTAATCAGTGAGTTTCAGCAAGGGAATGAGCCTGCAGCAGAGAGTGAATACCAGGAAGTGCTGGGAACTGAAAGAAGGTCATGTGATCAACGAAAGTAAACAAAGACTAGACTTGACTTGACCAGGACTTAATTAGACTTGACCTGGACTGGACCAGGACTGGACTTGACGTGACCTGGACTGGACCAGGACTGGACTTGATGTGACCTGGACTGGACCAGGACTGGACTAAACCAGATGACCTGGACAGGACTAAACTGGACTTGACCTGGACTGGACCAGGACTGGAGTTGACTTGACCTGGACTAGACCAGGACTGGACTAAGCATGAACTGGATCAGGACTTGAACTGGATTAGCACATAGACTGAACTGGAACAGCACATAGACTTGACTTGAAACAGCAGGAGAATAGTAGTAGCACAGCACTATTGCAACCAGGTACCTTGAGAGACCAAGTTGTTCTGGCACTGATTGATCAGTGCCATGGACTTAAATAGGGTGCCCTGGCTCAGGATTGGGTAGTTAGAACATGTGATTTTCCTGGATTTATTCCGGTTGGCTACTGAAGATCATGTGCACAGATCCAAGATGGCGGCACCTATGCACCGGTGTGCGGTCAGTGGTGTTTGGTGCCAGCAAACCACAGAGGACCATATGGTGGACATCAGATAGAAGGCTGTCACTAGTGTGAGTGTCACCTCCTTGAGGGCAGAGAGCGGGCGCACCTGGAGAGAGCTGCCGACAGACGGCTCCTCACGTGGTAAGTCCCGTTTTTGTGACATCCTTTTTAAATTTTCACTTCATAAAGATCAATCTTTATCATTATAGAAATACAAATAATTTGCCATTTTTGTATATTAAATACCTTATATGCGGAAGTAAAATTGACTAATTCAACATCCAGGGCCTGATCTAGAGTAACGCTGTTGTGCTGAGTGTACTAACGCTCAGCGTAACAGGGTTACACTCCTAATGCCGCCCTCCCAGCCTCATTACCCTCCCTCCCCCCACCTACCTGCACTAACCTCAGCGTAGTAACTCTGGGGGACACACCCTCCAGCGTTACTACGCCGAAGCTACGGATGCCCGATCCACGATCGGGCGTTTCCGTAGCAACGCCGGGCAACATCTGCCCGGCGCATGCGCAGATTGGCTTTTAAGCGTTTTAACGCCAGCCAGCACAGGTCTGGATCAGGCCCAGAAAAGTGACCTTAAGTGATCCCAATTTTACTCAAACGATTCCACATAGAAGAGTGTTCTCCTAATATCAGTACTTTATACTCAGTACTGAGTCATTGAGTCAGTGTTAATAGAATGAACTGTTTCTTTCCATCAATGATTAAGCTTGGGTTGTGTTATAAAGTGCAGTAAAATAAAGAATACAAGCCACATAATACTGATATGATAGATTAAAATAGGGAAAATGACAGCAATCACTACTGTTCACATCATAATCAGCCAAAACCTTTGAATTCTGTGTAGTTTATGATTATCTTAAAATACATTTTATTATAAGTAAAACAGAAAATTTGGTAACATTCATTTAATAAAGCAAATATAATAAGCAAAATACAATAGGTAGACACAAATGAGGAATTAGTAATAATAGTACACATATAAGTAATACTTTTGTGGTTCTAGGCCCTTTTTGAATGAGGAGGGCAATGAACTGCTATGAAGTGCATTACGGAGGACGGAAGAGATGAATTAAGGTAACCCAATTCCATCTCACACAAATGAGCCTAGATGTAAACATTTGCGGAATGATGCATAATTTTGGCCCAATCATTTGCACTGTCTGTAGGGCATGTGTAATAATGGATGAGACTGCACAGCACTGGAGAAGCATTTACCATTGTTATTAGACCATAAACCACATGAAAATGTTGCTTATACTTTGTGCTGTCAGTTTGGATAAATTAGGGGGAGAATGTAGCTTTTTTGGGGGATAAATAACTTAATTTTATCTCTGTTGGATCAAGCCCTTCATACAGGCGAGGACAGGCCACTGACACACAATCCAAGGCCCCTACCTTAAAACTTCTGTGCTGACTTTAAATGAGGATGGCGCAATAGTCTTTATAGCACAGAGGGCATGTAGCAAGCCCTCACTGTACCATTTACATACTTCCTGCTCCCTCTTAGCGGAAGCATTTTACGCTTAAGAGTCCACCATCGGAATTGGTGGATCCAGATGCATTCTTATATTATGTTGTTTCTTCTATATTTGCATGGTCAACTAATACAATATGGGCCTGATCCAGAGCTACACCGGCTGCCATTTTTACAGCGGGTGTAAGATCGGCTGTTCTACCAATCTGCACATACGCCCGGCAGATGTTTGCCGGCGTAACTACGGATTTCCTTTAGTGAGGATCGGGTGTCCCTAACTGTTGCGTGGTTAAGGTTGAAGGGGCGTTCCAAACTTACAAGCACCGTAACTATGCTACAGTTAGGGAAGGTAGGCAGGGGGACGCAGGGAAATGAGGCAGGGAGGGCAGGGTTAATAGGTTATGCTCCGGTCCTGCTGTAGTTATGCTGGCTAAAGTTAGCGTAACAGAGTGTATCTACGGTAGGACAGGGGGAGTGTCAGGATCAGGTCCTATTTGCATAAAGCATAACTACAAATCCTGCATTTGTCTCTAGATGACTTCAAAAGGAAACATAAATATAGGGCGCTGAACTATTATGTGATCTTACACAAAAGGTTACGCTATGTAAGGCTCTAGAGCAGCGGTTCCCAAACTGTGCTCCGCGGCTCCCTGGGGTTCCACGACGCTGTCACCGGGGTGCCGCGGAAACATTGTGGTATCCCGGCCACAATGCAAGTAGATCGTGACAGGGGTCCGGCAGCTGTCTGACAATCTGCCGGCTCATTGCGGCGCACAGCGTTTCCTGCTTCATGCGTGTGACGTCATGATGTCACACGCATGCAGAGAGGAGCCGAGAGAGCAGGTATGCTCTCTGCACTTTTCAGTGCATAAAAAAATAATAAAGGTGATGGGGCAACAGTGGGGACATGATGAGGAGGGAGACAACAAAGGAGGAGATGATGGGGAAGGGGGACAACACAGGAGGAGATGATGGGGAAGGGGGACAACACTGGAGGAGATGATGGGGAAGGGGGGGAGGCCTGGATCAAAATGCAGAGAAAAGGAACATCTATACCAGTGGTTCCCAAACTGTGCACCGCGGCTCCCTGGGGTGCCGCAACGCTCTCACCGGGGTGCTGCAGAAACATTGTGGTATTCCGGCCATGGCAGTGAAGGTGGATCGTGACAGAAGTCCAGCAGCTGTTAAATGTCTGACAGTCTGCTGGCTTCTGGTAACGCACCGTTTCCTGCTTCATGCGGGTGACGTCATGGCGTCACATGCATGCATAGAGGAGCCGAGGAGAGCATAGTGCAGGTATGCTCTCTGCACTTTTCAGTGCATAAAAAAATAATAAAGGTGATGGGGCAACATTGGGGACGTGATGAGGAGCGAGACAACACAGGAGGAGATGATGGGTAAGGGGGAAAACACAGGAGAAGATGATGGGGAGCTGATGAGGGGAAGGAGAGAAGATAGAGATAGAGAACTGACATAAGGGAGGGGGAGATTATGAAAATTGGGAGATGATAAATGGAGAGGGGAGATGATGATAAAGGTATGGTGATGAATGGGGAGGGGGAGATAATGAAGAAAACGAGGAGGGGGAACTGATGAAGAGGAGGGGGAAATAAAGAAGGGGATGGAGAAATGATAACGAAAATGGGGAGATGATAAATGGGGAGGGGGAGATGATGAAGAGGAGGGGAGTGATGAAGGGGATAGAGAAATTATAAATAGAATGGGGAGAAGGTGATGATAAAGTGAATGGGGAGGTTGAGATGATGAAGTGAATAGAGTGGGGTGTTTTTATTTATTTTTTACAAGATATATTTTATTTTGCTTTTTGTAAAACCTGTTCTAGAACAGCGCAAGTCATACCACCTATTTGCTGTCTTTCCGTGCCAACACCACCAATTGTGAAGTTCCTTCCCGTCCGGCTGGACCGGACACTGACTTTGCTTTGAGCATTATCTGCAGTGATATTTAAGTACCGTTCAGAGACGAACGCCCACTGAAAAGACCTGCATGACGGCTCTGCCAGACTGCCGCTAGTGAACACCTCCAACAGTACCTCCATATCCCTCCGCACAACCTGATAACCATCGATTCTCTGCCTGGCGGTTTCACCATCATATCATCTTGCTATCGGCGAAAGTTTCCTACAGTGAGTCATATCCTCACACACAGCCGTACCCTGGACACAGCAAACATCTCAGAGCCCCTCATCAATTATCCTGCAGCCTCTGAGGTTATATTACCAAATATCAATAACCACGGTACCGTGAGTAACATTTTTTCTTTTGAACATATAATATTTTTTTCATATGTGATCACTTTTTTTGCACTTTTCACTCCCAGCAAAAATCAAGTTGCCTGCCAATGAAAATGTATTGTATGTGCCTATAAAGATATATCTACATTGGGACATTTCTCCTACTGGATCCTTGTTTAAAGAAAAATGTATTACCACAATTGGATTTGCCTCTCACTGTGTTTACTGGCCAGGACTGTCTCATCTTATTATATAGGGCATTTATTTTTTACTTAACAGTAATTCCATCAATATTGTGGTGTCTTAGGATTTATGTTATCCAATTCTACTATATGAACTATATATAGGGTGGTATATGTATGCTGTCTTCCCATATATACTGGTCTTTTCTTATTATCATATGTTTTGATGTAGCGAGGTTACCTTTATAGCTACATAATACTACTATATTTTAATATTGATATATATCCACTTTTATACCTCAAATAAATATTAACATAATACTTTTTAATATATACCTGCGCTCAGTTCGTTGTTTCTCAATATTAGAAGGCTAACTCCCTTATTACCGAGCAGCGGTCATTTCATATAAACAAAATAGAAAAATATCTGACTAGATCTATCTCTTACAATACCATAGCGCACCCTACCCATCTGAGCCTTATTTGACTTGGATACCCATTCCATTCTGTTCTAGAACAGCCTACCCCTGTGTTCCAGGTGAAATAACAGAAAGAGTACTCCAATCATTTCTGTGCAGCCTATCACAGAGAGAGGGACGGTAAGTCTTATATTTGTTATTATGGTACCTAGATTGTGTTGTATTAAAAGGTGGCTGTGTCCTGCCATCAATTATTTATAACAAGTTATAGGAAAATGCTAGAGAGGGAAGTACCGTGTTAGAGAAGTTTATTTATAAGTGCAGGTAGGAACCTATCTGAGCGAGGTAACCTTGCAGACGGGCAATAACATTTCCATAAAAATGTTCACTAAGATCTGTTTATATTTGTAAAGCTTTGATTGCTTAAAAAACTAAAACATCTTGATGTCTATTTTAATAAGTATTTCTGTCTTTACCTAAATAGTTATTACGCTATTTTGACTCAAATACTTTAATAATGGGACTGCTTGGTAATTATTTTGTCTTAGGGGTACCTTAAAATAATATGGAGACCCTAAGGGTGCCTCGAACTGAGAAAGTTTGGGAACCACTGCTCTAGAGATATACTTAGATTTACATCTGGATCACTTATTTTCTCTGGCTATTTCCAAATACAGGATGCTTTCTTTTTACATTTCAGTTTGGATCAGGTCCAGTAATTAAAATAAGTTGTAATGGATATTTTCAGTGTCTATGGGGAGGAGGAGGGTTACCAATGCATTTCAGTCACAATAAATTCAAGTGCTCCTTGGGTTGCTTTAAGGTTTAGCTTATAAGTTAAGTATGGTAAGTAACAGTATGGGCATGCCTTACGCCATCCACTTCTAGTGCATCCCAATATTAGGGTAGGAGTTTTGAGTTGGACCTCCATGGGAGCAAGGAGACTGGCCCCTCGTGCTCTTTTATGTAAGGCTAGATAAAGGAAGTATCAGGTATGAGATATCAGCTGGTGCTGCATTCAGGGCTTTAAACCAAAAGTCTGGATCCGGTCAACAATCTCTTAATGAAGTATATGAAGAGGGGTAAAAACATTCCATACCAAGTATATCTAAAGTATTATAGCAGATTTTTCTAGCATTCTTGTAATGGTGCTATACAAAATGTTAATAAATAAATGAATAAAATAATAATACTACTTAATGATTTTACTCTTTGTGTTTTGGTTGAGCAGAAACATGACCCTCTTGTGCCCAGTACTTCTGTTACTGCCTTCACAATTCGGGAGGTATATATATCCATGCTCCAACAAGGACCTAGGAATGGAAAATTATTTTTCACTTTATATTTACATTTTTTCAGTTTTCTGTTCTGTTTTCAGCTTTGTTGACCTATTATGATAATTACAAAGGCAAAATTCTATTTTACTAAGAACATTAATTTGTTCCATGTTTGAAGAGAGTAAAAACTGCATAGTATCGTTAGTATGTTAATATTCTCTAATTAAATTCTAATGCATGTAATTACATTTAATGTCATTTTATAAGCTAATGCTTTTCGTCTTCACTATCCCTAAGCAGACATTAAAGAAGATGTATATTATATCTGAAAATAACACAGCATCTTATTCAATCTAGTCATTCTTGTTACTTACATCCTGCATAACTTGCAATAACAGAGGATCTAATTCTATGGTATGCGTGCGTGGGCAAACTGTATTAAGTTTGCAAATACAAAATTGTTACAATGTAAAGAAACAAGCTTAAATTTGCATTACGGCTGTCACAAATCCAAGCAACAAGAATTGAAAAGTACAAAAACCCAATAAAAGGAATATTGAATTTTAAACACAAGAAATTCAGTATAACCAAACTAAGTCTGGACAGAAACAAAGGGGCAGATATTTATATATAAATAAATAGTGAAATTTTAATATTTAGTTCCTATTTGTGAAGCTGTTGCTATTTAGAGTGTCAATTAAATGTTTTATAGTACTATCACATGTATACACATAGGGTTGGATTCAGACTTAAGAGTCGGCAACCCTGGGGTAAGTGAAGCTTACAAAGAAATCCAATGTTCAGATTTTTTCACAAATGTCTATTTGTTATGTTCTGGTTGACTTTTAGAGCAAAAAATATAGCTTATGGCTTGTGTTTATAAGAGAATGATTTGCATAAATGTCTGTATAAACAGAAATATGCTCACCCTCCAGATTTGATTAACATTGAACTAAGGATGATTAGGTCTCAGCTAAAAAAGAATATCATTAATTCTCCAGTGAAAGAAAACAACGGAAGGTAGACATTCTGTTAACAAATCTCCAGACAAAATGTTATTCTATTATTTTCTTCTACTACAATTAGCTACATGTATGGCCAAGTTTTCTGACAGAAAATTAGAGCAAAGCATGATGTAATGCTTAATATACTGCTTTCTTTATAGTATATTATAAGTATATTGCTGGGCACTACATAAGCTAGATACTTGTGTCTTCAAGCTGCTGATGTTTACATTAGTGTATGGTGGAACTGACAGCTGCTATGTCTTCAATAAACTAAAGAGAAATATTCTACTATTCCCAATCCTAGTAGTCTAATGAAAACACCTGAATGAAATGTCTAAAGCTGGCCATACACTGGGACAAATACTGATCCCCTCAGGAGGAGGCGCGATAAGCAGGACGATTTCCTGTCAGGGAAAGGTCCCGCTATCTGTACCATACACCTCTCCTGCTGAGACTGATAATCCTAACAGAAGATGGAGGTACTCGCAGAAAAGGGAGCCTTTCAGTTAGCTGATTGGCCCAGCTTCAAATATCAGGCATTAAACATGTGAAAAGACCAAATAATCATACCAAAGCATTTCTGGTACGTTTATTTATGCAAGCTACTTGCATAAGTTGTTCTTTGCGACATTTATCACATGATCTCCTACAAATATATTTATCTCATAATCCCCTACAAATATATTGACTTCCCAACCATTTATGCATATCTATTTACACTTAAACAGTATTTGAAAATATCACCTCTCATAATTCTAGTCGGTTTGGTTTATTCTGGTCTTTCTTTTTTATACTTTTCTCCATATATTTCTATATCCCATATTTCAACTGAAATATTTAATATAGTTTGTACTCAGCCTCTGTAAATCCAGGGCCGTTTCTAGGGGTGGGCAAGCCGTGCAATCGTACAGGGCATGTCCCTAGATAATTTAAAGGGGGGCACGTCCCGCGGCCCTCCCCCGTGCCGTGGTCACATAGACTGGAGCCAGCGGCGGTGCCGATAGGACCAAATAATTTGCATTGAATAATGCTTTGGTAGTGTTATTCATTGTAATAGATTTGGTCCTACAGGGCTCCCATAGGAGTCCTGTATCCAGCACTATGCATACTAGAACTGACTGCGCCGCAGAGGAAGGAGCAAGACTGAGAAGAAGGTAAGTAAGTTTATTAAAAGGTTTTTAATTAAAAAAAAAATTTAAGGGGGCACAAAAGGAAGCTGTACATATATGAGGGGCACAAAGGGAGGCTAAATATATATGATGGGGCACAAAGGGAGGCTAAATATATATGAGGGGGCACAAAAGGAGGCTGATTATATATGAGGGGGCACAAAGGGAGGCTAAATATATATGAGGGGGCACAAAAGGAGACTAAACATATATGAGGGGGCACAAAGGGAGGCTAAATATATATGATGGGGGCACAAAGAGAGGCTAAATATATATGAGGGGGCACAAAAGGAGGCAGAACGTATATGAGGGGGCACAAAGGGAGTCTAAATATATATGAGAAGGCACAAAAGGAGGCTGAACGCATATGAGGGGGCACAAAGGGAGGCTAAATATATATGAGAAGGCACAAAAGGAGGCTGAATGTATATGAGGGGGCCCAAAGGGAGGCTAAATATATATGAGAAGGCACAAAAGGAGACTGTACGTATATGAGGAGGCACAAAGGGAGGCTAAATATATATAAGGGGGCACAAAGGGAGGGTAAATATATGTGAAGGGGCACAAAGGGAGGCAGAATACATATAAAGGGGCACAAAGGGAGGCTGATTATGTATAAGGGGGAACAAAAAGAGGCTAATCATTTAAGGGGGCACAAAGGGAGTCTGAATATATATAAGGGGGCACAAAAGCAGGCTATTATATTTAAGGGGGCACAAAAGGAGACTGATGCATTTAAGGGGGCACAAAAGGAGGCTGAACATATATAGGGGGGCACAAAAGGAGGCTGAACAAATATAGTGGGGGGCACAAAAGGAGGCTGACTCATATAAGGGGCACAATTAGAGGCTGGGCACACAGCAAATGACAGAAGTGGTAACTAGGCACATACAAGGGGATAAGGATATGTAAATAAAAGGCGGATGCATACCATTCTTTTAAATTAATTAATTAATAAAAAAAAATGTTGAGGGGGAGGGGGAGCACTAGAATTTTTTTCTCCCTGAGCTCTGCTAGGTCTAGAAATGGCACTGTGTAAATGGTTGTTTGAAGATATCTGTCTTGTATAGTGACTATGACGAATAACCATGCCATACATAATAGGCCTTTCAGAATGAATAGATACATTAACATTGTAAACTATTTCACTGTACCTTTACATTTAGTTCTTCAATGCAGAAAATTATAGGTATGTAAAAAAGGAATTATGATTGATCATCACAGCAAAAGAACTAACTTTTTTTCTTAATCATCTGCCATTTTAATGAATGAATGGGATTTTTTAACCCTTCACTACAGAAAATGCTATGTATATAAAAAGCACTCAGACTGAACATTACAATCAAATGCCATATAATGAATTATCGGTAGGTTTTTAACCTGAATTTTCTTTCACTATAATTGAGAAAAATAGAAAGATAGTAACACATTAGATGCTTGTGTATTTTACATGTTATATTTTTAACCTTTTTATTTTTGGCCACTTCATTTTTGACAAATGTCACTTTAAAATTCCCATCAACAGTCTTAGTTTTAACATCATCATTTTTGGAACCAATTCACAGTTCACCACTCACAGAATGGTTACACAAAAAACATCACTCTGGTATAACCATCAGCAGCGAAAGCTATTTACACACTCACAAACTTTTCACACTTGTTTAACAGTGGGAGAAGAAAAGAGAATAGTAGCTTTCTCAATATAATACCCCATTCACATTGAAAAAAAAACCTGGGATATTGCCGGGTGCAAGCCCTGATGGTTCGTTTCGAGGCTCAGTGTGAAAGGCAGTACAGATAGAATAGAAAAAACCTTCTAAAAGCGCTAAATAATCAGCCGTAGCTTCTAAACTAGAGAGAGTCCAATAACCTCCAAAGTTAGAAACAAGAAAAAATAAAAGTAAAGCAGACAGGGCTAATTTAAACTAAAATTAAATATATTAAAACGATGAGTCCAGATTTGAGAGTCTATACAGGCGGCATACAGGTGTGTATAAAGTCTCCTGATAAAAGTTCAATCCGTCTAGGAAAGCACTTAAAAGCAGAACCCCAAATATTCAGTCCTCAAAACTTCTTCCACAGACCCTCAGGTATTAGATCATGATTCTAAGGAGTACATGTGGAAAGAAAAAACATATTTAAATAATCCCAATAAAAACAGATCAACCATCCACTGGACTTAAGAACCTAGTACTAGAACCCAGGGTGAGATAAAATACTGAATTTTATTGGTAATAAATTAAATTAAAATAAATAATACATCATAACAGCACAATACAAATGGAGAAGAATTCTCCTACCAAGAGGGAAGACAAAAGTCAGGAACCAGGCTGGATATAAAGGACGTCCAAAAGACAGCCACTGATGGTATAACAGATCCTGGACAAAGTCACCACACTGGAGCAGGAGTTCAAAAAGGGGTCTGGATACTTAACATGTTTCGGGCGTTGCCCTATCTCAAAAGTATTCCCAACGGTGAACGAAGCAGAGCTTTTATGGCCGCCTTTCCAACATGTTTTCCGGTTGCGTCCATTGGTAGTAATGGTGACCGGAGAGCTTCTTGTCGCATGCTCCGGATGTTGTATTGACTCAGAGGGACATGTTGCTAGGGAGACCGGTCCGGCGTCTACACAAGCCTGCCCCCTGTATGCCGCCTTATGCTATCTAAAACCAATTTGCATAAGAATCTATATACTTAATAAATAAACAAAGCATAAAACAGAGAAAACAGAAAACATGGTAAGGGAGAAAAACATCTAAAACCAAGGAAATTAACAACTAAAAAATACTATATACGTTATGCCGTCCATACTGAAATAGACATAGATAACCATCCCCAAATAAATATATTTGCAGAGTATTCAAAAGAGAAAAACCTATGTAATAGGATCCTATCCTTTCTAATATTAAGGGACCATCTAGTAGCCGATAGGCATACTTAACACGACCCTATCATCAGAAGAGGCATATAATCTAATGGCAATCATATACGGGAAAGGAGATATACAAAGTTAAGACAGTAATGGTGGAAACAATAAATACATCCAATAATAATCCGGCCTTACTAACATCTATGGGCCAAACTCGTAGCCAGAAAGCATACTAAATCTGTCCCCCTCAGTGGAAAGGACAGACCATACCATGATTAAAAACAAGGGTTTTTTAAACTGCTAAAGGTGGATAAATCAGGGAAAATACAGCCTCAGGGACCATTATATATACTAAGTGAATGAGCTAAAAGAATAGTTATAATACATAAATATTACTGTAAAAAAGTGGTT
Source organism: Limnodynastes dumerilii (assembly GCA_011038615.1). Taxonomy (NCBI): domain Eukaryota; kingdom Metazoa; phylum Chordata; class Amphibia; order Anura; family Limnodynastidae; genus Limnodynastes; species Limnodynastes dumerilii. The sequence goes on along the minus strand of WWET01001125.1, from coordinate 307,330 downwards.
AAATATACCAGTCATTACATTGATCATTAAAATAAAACTATTATTAAATAACAATGAATAACAGGACGATTAGCCTCAGGGATAATGATTAACGTAAAACAATGATTATATAACATAAATAATATGATGGTGAAATGTTGATTGAATATACCAATCATTAAATTAATCATTATAATACAAATCAATAATAGTGTGACACTGGAGGATACATTCAAAGAACCCATATAGATGAACTCATAGGGTACTAATGATAAAGTGCTCGTAAGTGCAATAAATATTACATGTAACATAAGGTTAAAAATTATAAACAACAATCTTATGTGACATATTTACTAATAACTACTGTGTAGTCGGCTCAAAAGAATTCCTTCTGATTGAGATCGGGTGTATAACACCACAAGTGCACATATAAATGATCTATTAGTGTGAAAGGGTCTGAATACCTCTGACCCGGGCATTAGACCTGGAACAATTGGAGGGTCATTCCCGGGTCCGACCTTGGTAGCCTCCAGTATGAAAGATGAGACCCAGGTTTTTTTTAATATGTGTCTCACAAAAGGAAAGTGATTGGGGGGATTTGGGACATTAGTCATCAAATTGATGACTCACACTTATTGCCAGGGCAGACCTGGGTTCAAACACCAGGGATACTGCCCAGCCTGCATGGCGGGAAAAAAAAGGGTGAAGAGCTGAAACACGGCAATAACCTGGGTTCAAAAACCCGGGTTTTTGCGGGGGCAGCGATGTGAAAGTAGTATAAAAGAGATCAACTCACCCTAACAACAGTCTTTAGTGGACTCACACAAACAAGGACTCAATTCAACAATTCTTTAAACAAAACTTTGATAAACATTTTCTTTAAACTGAGGGTTTATAAACCGAGATTCCAAATGTTTCCATGTTTACAATTAGCCTGGAGGCATCTCTTCAATTTCTGCCAGCCTCTAAGAAAGCCTAGTAGATACTTTTTAAAGAAAAGTTCAAATGATTCATATTTGGCAGTTGGTGGTGTAATAGCATTTTTTGACATGCTTATTACTGGTTGAGGTTGGAAACTAGACTACTTTATAGTCATTCCCAAGGTTGGTATTCTCATATTAGGGGCCACAGTTTTCTTCATTTCCTGACAGCTACTTATCCATTTTTTCCATACTTTATAAGAGGATGGCACACACAACCAGTTAAAGTCTGTTAATGATTTGAGTCAGTCTTCCTTTTGTAAATGTACGCAGAACTGCTAAAATACCAGTCTAGTATATATCTTCTAATCATAGTTATATACTGTACTATTGTGCATACTCCATTCTCATCATTTCCTTGATTAGGCGACTATCAGGAAATATACCAGATGACATTCATCCATGTTACAAAAATATCTCTTTTTATTACTGCTATAAAACAAAAACAATTTCAGAAGGGTTAGCATGATCTTAAAAAGGCCTTTAATGTAGACTAGATGCCTTAAAATATAGTTATTAATGTCCCATCCTACTTTAACACAGATTCAGACAGGCCCGGCAACAGAAATCTTGGGGCCCTCTACACTCATATGAAAATCATTTTCTCTTTGTGGAATAACAGATGCTGACATAGGGCTGGATCCAGACCTTGTTAAGTACATGAACTTAGTTACTCCTGGGCTAAACCATGTTGATTGGAGTCATATTTCAACTGTTGTAAACAGTATTAGAGTTGAGAGGTGATGTTTCCTATCCCAAGTCTAAATAACAGTGTGATAGTAAAGCTGGTCAGTATCTGTGTGCAGTAAGCAATTCAAAGATATATCCCGGCATGCAAACAATACAATTAACTTGACTCCCCCTGCAATCAATATGGTTTAGCCCTTGAGTAACTAAGTTCATGCACTTAACAAGGTCTGGATCCAGCCGATATTCTGGTGCCTTAAAGAAATACATCAACCACAAGTAGCACCAGGAACCCCCTCATTTTCTTTATTTCATTACTTACTTCAATAACAATAGGAATTCTGTACTCTTCAAAATTTTTATCCCTAAGGTTTGGCAAAAAAAATGCAAAATAAATACCCAGTGTATACAACCCACTACTTGCCTGCATAGCCGACTTTCCTGTCTCTAAATGCCATACGATAGTAGAGTCCTTAATTTAGACAGTAGTCCCTAGGGGTTACCTTAGGTCAGAGGCAAAGGAACCAATACTGTCTGATAATTAATTAAATATTCACTCCCACTATGTATAGTTGCAGCCAGTTTTTGAGTGGGAGAAAACCTGTAATCCATCACTTTTATTAAATAAATGTTACAGTATCATATTCTATTTCTAATAATAATGTTTAATAATGTACTTTTACCATACAATAAGAAACACATAAACAGTCCTAGACCTTGCAGTGATGTTCCAGAGTTAAGCAACATTTCCATGACCCATACAGCATGTAAAGGGAAACACTCTAAACAAGGGAAATGACATAGTTTTAGTTTAGTCATTTCCCAACATCTAAAGTCTGGGACCAGGCAGGAAACATGCTGTGTTTATTGTGCTATCCGTGTTCCTATGTTTCTCACACGTCTGAGGTTACTGTCAAACAATGACCTGAAGGGACATTGTAAGCTAACAATAAATGTTAATGACATATTTTATTGAAGATCCTATGACTAATCCCAAGTCACACAGTTCATTACAGTTCATAATATTATAATATTAATGCATCAGTTTATTCAGATTTCTTTCAATATTCAGCGCTTGATTAATATCACGCAAATGGTATTGGCCCACAAATAAGTTAGGATTGATTCACCTAACGATTTGCTTAGAATATGATGAAGAATTATTCATCCTACCACATCATGCTCCATATCTGCAAATTCCTCTATATACAAAGGATTGTGATTTCTGCACCACTAAACTCTCAAGTATTTTACAATGTATAAAGGGTTTACAAACTGTCCACAGCACAGAATGTAAATTGCAGGGACTTTAGGGGGAACACAATTGTGTTTCCCAGCTCGCTATGGTGTACTGTACTTAAATGATAAACTCACTGCTGTGTGAATTGGAAGCTGCACACAATAGGACACTAATTTAAGACATATGCCATGGTGTACCACTTGCTAGAGGACATCTAGGTGCTGCAACAGACTATACAATGGGGATAACACCCCTAAGCCAAAAGAAATAATGAACAATTCTATTTTTTCATTAGTTAGGTCCACACAACTTCATTACAGTAAAGACCAGTAGCTTATCTATGGGCTTAATAAATATGCCTGACAGGAGCAACACAACCCAGTACTGGAGAAATCAGCGATATCACCAGTGCAGAGAGAGAGGGAAAGGCAAACTATGAAGAAAAGAGCATATAGTTATAGTTTGCTTCTATCTTTTTATTAAATAAAGCTTTAAGATATCATCCAACTAAAAAATATTGCATCTCATATCTTCCTCTGTCTCTCCATTCCCCTCCTCTGTATCTCCAATGCACTTTCTTCATATGTGGTAGTTACAAAGCTACAAGAGTTTTATTTCATAAAACCTGTCATTATGATTCACTTTTACTCATTCATCTCATGAAAAAAAATTGTCAACTCAAGACAGTAGTTGTTGATCTGTTACGGTTTGCGGTATAATTAGGGTAAGACTAGGAACACAAGGTAAAATTACACTGAAGAAACTCATGGAACTTGGTGGTTAAATGAGTAAAGAGGCAAATATTTTAGAGAACAGGTTTGGATATTATACTTATTATCACTCACAATTTACATTGATATTGTCACGTTCAAGGGATTTGTGGGATCTGCTCCGGGTTTCAGGGAGTATGACAATAGAGCCGGTGTAAAATGGAAGTTAGCTGGTTTAATATAGGACTGGTGCATAGATAGACAAAAGCAAAGAAACTTAAAGCACGTTGCACCGGTTTTGCACACTATAGCAAAGACAGTCACAAGACAAGAACAGGAATAGTCTCTAAATGATTTGTGCTGACTTGGCACACGCAGATAGGACAGTCTTAGAACTAGCAGTGCCAATTTGGCACACTTGGTAAAAATGGTGTAGTAAGAGTAATCGCAAGGTTGCTGGACCAGACTGGAGGCAAGGTTGCTGGACCAGGATACTGGAGGCAAGGATGCTGGACCGGACTAGAGGTAAGGTTGCTGGACCATCATACTGGAGGCAAGGATACTGGATCAGGATACTGGATCAAGATACAGAAGCTGGAGAACCAGGAACCTAGAAGGACTAGTTGTTCTGGCACAGAAGACAAGGTGATCAGCGTTTAAATAGCCCGCCTTACCTGCTGATTGGCCAGAGTAATTGCAGGAGCGTTGTCAGTGGAGGATCAGAGGCATGTGACCCAATCTAAGATGGCGGCGCCCACGAACTGAATGTACCGCCATGGGGGCTGATTCAGAGCTGAACTTACATCTTTTTTAGGTATAAGTGTAGACCTGAGCACTACCATGTTGAACTGCAAGGGAAGGCAAATTTCAATTGTGAAACCAGAATTAGAATTAAATTATTTTCTTAGCATAACTCTAATTTATTGAGTAAACATAAAGCTAAACAGTATTTAAAATCTCTGAGCAAAAGTACTTTCCCTTCATCAAAAATAACTCAAATGAATTAGCACATTTGATAAGGGAAGGGCTGGAGAGACATGAATGATAATTCTGGGGGAGCTGGAGAGACATGATTGATAATTTTGGGGGGCTGGAAAGACATGATTGATAATT
>WWET01001125.1:277921-300444 GCA_011038615.1 Limnodynastes dumerilii | reverse complement strand
GTATTTTATTTATTATTAATACAATAAAATGGGCCCTCGCCAATTTGGGAATTTCCTCTTTTTCTCCCTTCAAATGCAAACTCCCCCCCCCCCATACAGTACTGGGCCGCTGCAACATATCCGTGCTCCGGGCACCGTGGCAGATAGCTACACCTCTGGTCACTGGTGTTAAATTGTTAAACAAGGGTGCAAATTTAAAGTTCGCAAGGGGGCAACAAACACCCTAGCCCCAACCCTGGATAGAGCAATCGTAAGTAAAGAGTCTGCCCCTTCCCCGTAAGTACTGACGTACGTATCTTTGTTACCTACATTAGCACTTACGCTAAGGGAACATCTGGTGTGCGCATGCGCAGATATTCCATGACAGGGGATTTAAGCAACTTACTTCCGTAAGTCCCCTGTCATTCTTAGTTTAGGATCCGGCCCAAAGGCGGGAGTCCTTGTTAAGTACGCAGATGGTAGCTGGCGAGCATGTAAAATTTAAGATGTCCCTATAGGATTTTTTAAGTCTTAGCTTACCTTCTTTATTGTGGTATTGCCTAAGTACAGTATTGCCTGCATATACTTCAGCTCTGCCTTAATCACAGAAATGAATAGATTTGAATGATTATGACAATTTTATCAAATTATAATCATGGAAATTAGGCTGTTTTCTTGTAAATGTTGTGTCAGGTTTTTTTTTCAACTTAATCCTTTTGAGTATTTGTCTCAGTTATATACACACATTGCTTCTTAACTGCTGAATGATCAGAATTTGTTGTCCTTTTGTCTGCTGAATTGATAACCTCTAACTCCTTTTTAGAAACAGTCACCTAATCATATTACAACCTAAAGCCCACGTGTGTAAACTAATCTGGCTATTTAAATTGTAAAGTCTACTTAATCAGCATATTACTTAAATAAAATATAGAACCTAATCTGTATGGAGATAATAATAAAATAAAAAAAATTGTAAGGGAGCAAAAATAATAGAACGTTGATTTTCATACTTTATGGCCATTATAATGTATATGCCTTATTTCTTAAAAGGTAACATCTTATCTTAGCATGAAAATGTAAAAAATAATAAAAAAAAACCACTTAAACATAATTTTTTTCGATTTTGCTAAACTCCCGGGACTTTGCAGGCGTTTATGCAATTGCCGTATTCACTAAAGGCAAAGTTCCGAACTTTAGCCTTTAACAAAATCGACCAGGAAAACATCGCTGGACTAAACTCGTCCAGATGTTTGCCTCGGCAAAATCCCGGGTTTTTGGTGGTGATGTGAAAGGTGCACTTCCGGTCGACCCGGGTCAAAAGACCCGGGATTTCAACCCCGGCAAAAAGAAGGGTTTTTCCCAGGTCCAACCGGGAATGTGTTTTCAACCCGAGTCTTCTTATTTTGCCTCCCGATTGGCTCAGATTTGTCTACTGTTGCTATGGCAACAGTAAACAAATCTATTTTTAGCGTTAGCAAGTAAAAAAAAAAAAGTATAGGGCATGCTGATGCTTGTAGTGCTACAATCATCAGCATGTCCAGGGATGGCAGGGTATGTATAGGGCAGTATAAATAACATTTACAACACCTTGGAAAGGTGCTCAGTGCAGCTGAATGACTTGTTTGTCCCTAGAAACAGCCTTGTTTATGTTCTTTAATAAAGAGAGTCTTATATGTCATTTACGCATTTTTTATTATTACACTTTCAGTAAGGTATGAACAGAGCAACAATTTAAGCAGCAGAATAAATAAATACATAACATATTAATTTACCAAACATCTGCATTGTTTCTTTGTTTTTTTAGCATGAACCTTACATGAATGTATTATACTAAGAAAACTTTTTTTTTTTTTAATGGGACGGAGTTGCAGGCACAAAATGTCCCTTTTAGAAGTAGAGGCAGCCCCAAAAAAATGTTTCCATCTCTATTTCGAAAACGCAGTAATTTTGGCTTGATGATTGGCATACTTACCCATTCATGCTTTGTAAGCTGCCACAGACCCGTCGCATCTGCTGCAGACCCGCCACACTGACCAACCAAAGAGATAAGTAAGAGTTTTAGGGTTAGGCTGTGGGGAAGCAAAGGTTAGGGTAATGAAAGGGGAGGGTTAGGGTTAGAGTTATGGAAGGGATGTCTTAGGATTCGGCTGCGTTTAATAGAGTCTTAGGGTTAGGCTGCGGGATGGGAGTTTTAGGGTCAGGCTGTGGGAAAGGGAGTCATAGAGTTAGACTGCAGGGAGGGGAGTCTTAGGGTTAGGCTGCGGGTAAGGGAGTCTTAGGGTCAGGATGCGGGAAGGGTAATGGAAGGGGAGTCTTAGGGTTAGGGTAGTGGAAGGGGACAGTAAATAAATACTTACCATTCAGCGTGTAGTCTTTCGTTCCCTGGAAGCTCTATTACTTCTCCTCCTCAAGGCAGAAGCAATCAATATGCAAACAACTTGAATGGAGTGGTAAGAAACAGCCCTTTTTTGAACCGGCGACCCACCGCCCTTCAATTAATAAAAACTGCCAACATTCCTGAGTGAAAAATTTGTCTGAATTAGGTCACACCCCAAGCAATTTACTGTAAAGACCTTTTCACCTTCACAACAGTGATTATAGATGTCAAAAACACAAAATCAACCAAGGTAACTTGTAAACTAAAAAAAATTATACAAAGGGTTGTTTTGGTTACATGAATAGTAAAGAGCTAAGAAATCAAGAATGGTTTATGATGTTACAATCACCTAACGGGCCTCACAGATATTACCCACAGTGGGTAATTTACCACTAGTAAGCATCGGTGGATCTTTTCTCCATTAAGAATGTTAGGTGTTTTACGTTACGTGCATAAGTCGCCTAACAGTTTGTACTGTGCGTGTGCAGTACAAGAATTTTTGCCTCAGAACGCATCCGTACTATGCAGAATTCCATGCACAAGAACCAGGCCCACTCTTCATGTGAACAAGATATACACATGGTGGGTGGACATAGGAATTTTAAATCCCTCATTTTTTAAGAAGCCATCACAGATAATAGAAATTTGTACTACCAATGGTAACACTTACATAGAGGAAAGTGAGAGAGCTATGTATATACAACGATTTTGATCAATCAACCTTAGATCCCTGATAAACATTTTTTACATATAATATAAATCAGATTCTCAAACTTAAACCTCTAAGATACCACATCATTCTCTGTCAAAAGTACCTCACGCATCCATATTCTGAACTGCAATGAGTTACCACAGATACAGATGACTCAACTCAGCACAGTAGGAAGACTCACAGATTATTAATTGTAATAGTGTGCTCAAGCAATGGAACACAAAACAGAAACAGTTGTGGGTGGTGGATCTGGCTTGTATTTAACACCAGTGGCTTCTAGTCTTCTAGATCACATGCTGTGGCAATAACTGTGCAAGGACATTGTGTTACAATGTAGAGCATTGTAAGCTACAATTACATCATGTTGTCATGTTAACGGTGTTACTTCAGTAGGTTCTTGAAACATTGTGCTTATCTGTGTTAATGTTTGCCTTGCTTATGTATATAACTATGTAAACATTTTGCATTTGGAATATACCATCTGTAAATCAAAATATGCCTAAATGTTTAAAAAAAGCTCTAAATAAGTTGTAATAACTAAAAACCTACAATTAGAGAATTTTCTAACCAGTTTGCCAGGGTAATAATATAAAAATTATATATCAATATTCGATAGAACTGATTAAATAGTAAATTTTAAAAATGAATGTGTAATTAACTTTGAATTGTACCTTTACAACATGTAGGGGGAATATTTAGGGGTAATATCTGGCAATGCACATGCCAAATGTTCCGCAACTGGAACAAATGGAACTTAGTTGCATGCGCAGTGAGTGCTTTTGGGACTTTCAATATTTCTAAGCTTTGACAGGAAAAACATTACGCATGTGCAGTGTGTTCCTCTCAGGGCATAGAAATCTTCAGAGAACTGTCGTCCTCGTCAGGTAAGTTTTTCTTTTCTCTTTTCTTTTTCTTTTGTTGTTTTTTTTTGTTTTGTTTTGTTTTTTTGCTTATTTGAACAAGAAACACCATTAGTGATTCCAGTGGGCAAAATATATATTTATGTGTGTGTGATAATTGTTTTTTTTTTCTTGTTTTTATTTTTACTTCATTTCTCCTGAAATATATATCTCCCTTTTCCTCCCCCTAATAACAGCGAATTCTTACAAGAATGGCATCTACAGATGGTTTTATATTAACTCTTGGAGCAGAGTGAGAAACTCCGTTCCAACAAGCAATTGTGTGACAAACCTAGAAGTGGCATGGTGCAATGGCATTACTCATTTAGACTCATTTCTTAATTTCTTAAATTAACTGTTTTGGTTCTTTGGTTTAACAACTGGGCAGCACAGTGGCTCAGTGGGTAGCCCTTGTACATGACAGCACTGAGGTCATAAGTTCAATTCCTGGAGCAGGTCTTATCTGTGTGGAGTTTGCATATTCTCCCCATGTCTGTGTGGGTTTCCTCCCATATTCCAAAAAAAAAAACCCCCAAAAAATCATGCTAGTAGGTTAATTTCTTGCTAACAAACATTAACCCTAGTATATTTATTAACAGGTTTTTTATATAGTGGCATCAGATACATTGCGCTTTAAAATTTTACAAAAACTGCAATAAGACTGGGTAGTAGCAAACAGACTGGGTAAGTAAGAGGGCCCTGCTCACTGACTTACAATCTATAGGACATTGGGTATTGATACATAGGGGCAAGTGCTATATATACTATATCATATAAATCATTGTATGGTACAAAGTGCTCAGTGCTCTGTATGATCCAGGAAAAATGGAAAAAGGAAACTGGATAACAAACTAGTTGTTAATAGGGTAGATAAATCCTAAGAAGTGAGTTGTGGAATATGGTACGCTTGTCTGAAGAGGTGAGTTTTAAGGAATGCTTGAAAGTTTGGAGAGTAGAGGATTGTCTTATTGGGCGAGGAAGGTTATTCCAGGGTGCAGCCTGGGAGAAGTCCTGTAACCGGGAATCAGAGCATTTGGTTAGTGTGGAGGAGAGCTGTATGTCCTGTGAAGATCTGAGAGAGCGAGCTGGGATATATATTGAGATGAGTGAGGATATGTATGCAGGTGTAGTCTTACTGATGGCTTTTTAGGTTAGAAAAAATATTTTTTTATTGAATTTTCTGAAATACAGGCAACGAATGTAGAGACTGGCAGAGTGGACCTGATCTAGAAGAGCATTTTGCAAAAAATATCAGTCTTGCTGCTGCATGCAATATAAACTGTAGATGGGTAACTTTGTATTGAGTCCAATAAGGAGAGCATTGCACTAACCAATGTGGGAGATGATTAACGCGTAAATAAGAGTTTTTACAGTGTCCTGTGTGAGATATTTGCGTATTCTGTAAATGGTTTTTAGATGTAGCAGGATTTAGAAACAGATTGTATTTGAAGAACAAAGGATAGTTCATGGTCAATAGTAACACCTAGGCAGTGGGCTTTTTGAGTAGGGATTATTTCCATGTTGTCAACAGAATGAATGAGTAGAGAGTGTTGAACAGTGTCAAAAGCAGCAGAAAGATCCAGGAGATTTAGAAGAGAGTAGTGACCTTTAGATTTAGCAGTGATTAAATCAGTGACCACCTTGGTTAGTGCAATTTCTGTGGCGTGTTGGGAATGAAAGCCTGACTGAAGAGGATCCATAACACCATGTGAGGAAAGGGAGTGAGGCGAGTGTAGACAAGTCTCTTTAGCATCTTTGAGGAGCATGGAAGCTGGGAAATAGGCCGATTGTTTGAGGGATAGGTGGGGTCAGAGTATTGATTTTTTTTAGAATTGGAGTGATTAATGCATGCTTGAATAAAGATGGGAAGATACCAGTAGAGAGAGAGATTACAGATTGTAGTTAAAGTTGGAATAAGCACAGAAGATAGACATCGACTGACTTGTGAGGGTACAGGATCAAGAGGAAAGATAGCAGAGTAGGAAGAGCAGAAAAGGGCAGATACTTCCTCTTCATTTGTAGGTTGGAATGAGGATATGGTGCTGGAGTGTGGAGAAGAGGGGCTGGCATTTTGTTAGTTGATAAGTAGATAGATGGAGGAGGACAATTCTTGTCTGATCTTGTCAATCTTCCCCTAAAGTACAATGAAAGATCTTGGGCACAGACGGAAGTTGGTGGATTTTGTACAGGAGGGCTCAGAAGGGAGTTAAATGTGTGAAGCAGGCACTTGGGGTTAGATGCTAGAGTAGAAATAAGAGACTGAAAGCAGGATTGTTTGACATTGTCCAGAGTATTTCTATAAGTGTGATAGGTGTTAGTGTAAGTTAAATATTAATTGGGAGAACGAGATGAGAGCCAAGGACATTCTGCTTTTCGGGATAGTTTTTAAAGGTTTCATGTGTCCTTAGCGTGCCATGACTGACATTTAAGTTATCGTGGTACATGAGGGGTAGCTGGAGCGACTTCATCAAGAGCAGCTTCTAGTGTTTCATTAAGGTGAGACACAGCCATATCAGGAGAGGAAATTAGGAGCTTAAGAGAGAAGTTGTTGCACAGATTGAGAAAGCTGATTAATATTAGAATTAGACAGCAAAGGTAGAGCTGGTGGGGGAAAGTTTGCAGGTGATCAGGGGGTCTATTTATAAACTTCATTTTGTTGGTGATAATGCCTGTTTTCACTGTAAAACGGACATTATCACTTAAAAATGAAGCACTAACTATTTACAAAAATGCCATCGCCATGGAACTCTGCTGTTTCCATGATGATGGCCTGAGACATTATTTGTCTTCGCCAGCCCTTTGTTCTTAATGCGGGCTGGCACTTCATACAATTTACAAATCCTCGGAGTGGAGATTATCATTCCGTTCCGAGTGATAAGATAACGCCATCTCAGGATAGTGTTAGTGCCTTCATCCCAACGATCTCCCCATATTCCCCACTTTTCCTGCCCCTAATAGCTATTAGGGGGAGGGAAAAGGGTACATGTATCGGGAGACCACTGGGATAAACCAGTGTGTTGTAAAGTTAAAAAAAAATAAAAATAAAAATAAAAAAATGTTGGTAACATTAAAACATTAATAAATACTTTAAAATACTTTAAAAACATAAAAAAAACAGTAAAAAAAAAAAAAAAAAAAAAATATTAACTTACCTGTCCGGGAGACGCGTCCGACTCTGATGATTTCAGAGTCCCGATAAGTCCCTATAAGACACTGCGCATGCGAAATTTTCAAAGTCCCGCTGAGGAGTCTCTGCGCATGCGCAGGACTTCATTCACCTCGCAGGGCATGAAGGAAATAACAGTGTGATAATAAAGCTGGTCAGTATCTGTGTGCAGTAAGCAATTTCAAGATATATCCCTGCATGCAAAGTATACAATTAACTTGGCTCCCCCTAAAATCAACATGGTTTAGCCCTTGAGTAACTAAGTTCATGCACTTAACAAGGTCTGGATCCAGCCCTTCATCCCAACGATCTCCCCATATTCCCCACTTTTCCTGCCCCTAATAGCTATTAGGGGGAGGAAAAAGGGTACATGTATCGGGAGACCACTGGGATAAACCAGTGTGTTGTAAAGTTAAAAAAAATAAAAATAAAAAAATGTTGGTAACATTAAAACATTAATAAATACTTCAAAAACATTAAAAAACAGTAAAAAAAAATAAACAAAAATATTAACTTACCTGTCCGGGAGACGCATCCGACTCTGATGATTTCAGAGTCCCGATAAGTCCTTATAAGACACTGCGCATGCAAAATTTTCAAAGTCCCGCTGAGGAGTCTCTGCGCATGCGCAGGACTTCATTCACCTCGCAGGGCATGAAGGAAGCTGCCAGGCTCGCGGCGAGCCTGAAAATTTTTTTCTTTCATAAAAAAATCATAATAATAGTAAATAGAGCTCTAGGTGATGGTCTGAGAGAAGGTGAGGAGAGTTATTAAGATCAAAGTCTGAGCATAGTTTAGAGAATACAAGATCAATGCTATTGTAATCCTTATATGTAGAAGAATCACTCCACTGGGAGAAGCCAAGAGATGAGGTTAGAGAAAAAAGTTTAGAGTAATGAGGAGATGAAGGATTGTTAATGGGGATGTGAAAGCCACCTAGAATAATGGTAGATATGTCAGAGGATAAGAAGTGAGGGAGCCACTAATTTGTTGCAAGATAGCAGATGAAACATTTGCAAAAGAGACCGTTTAGCAGAAATGAAGAGTTCTTTACCATTTGGTGCAAAATAGCAGATTAAATATATGCAAAAGAGACAGTGTATGTGTTTGGGAGAGAATGTGGCTCATGGGGTAAAATGTGTTCTTTATATTATAGTGGTGGTTGTTATCTGCCAGCACATGCTATGTTGGTATTATATTGGAAATGCTCCTATGCTTGGAGATGAAAAATATGTCCATCTAAAGGTTAAACTACAGTACTTACATCAGGAGATGCAAAATTTTCACCTCTGCAGTCGCTGACATTTTAACTCACAAAATCCATCTGCATTGCTTAACATGTTTCTTATTTGCTTAAAAGAAGTGCAAATGCCATACATATTACCAGAGGTAAATGTTTTTTTCTAAAGCCACATTTCATGGACCATTCTTAATTAAATTACAAAAGTGTCAAGTTTCTTGTCACATGAGTAAAAAATATCTGATACAAATACCTAGGTGTTCTACCTGTTTTAATGTCTTCAACGTATGCAGGTATTGCTGTTATTTTGATAATTGTCAATTATTAATTATGTCAGGTAATATTGACTTACTTCTTGAAGTTGTGCAGTAGAATGGGTGTTGATGTGAGCTGATATTAAATGTCAATGCCTCATGTCTATGATATCACAACACACACTTAAGTATATTCTCTCTTCTCTTCCTTGATATTGGCATTCTCTCTTCTCTTTTCTGCTCTCAGGTGTCTGTTTAAGGAAAGGTATGATATCAGAACCCCCACCCACCCCAATGCTTTTGGAAATTCAGATATCCCTCTCATCATAGTTGACAGTGGGGTTGTGAGATTTCAAAAAATTCTAAAAGAGTCATCTAATGAACAGAAAAGTATAATATTAAAGATTTCACCATTGCTCCACTTTTCCTTTCCCCTATGTTTTGTAATAACAAAGTTCCAGACTCTAGCTTTGAATTAAATGTATAAAACTTCAAAATTATATAACTAGACCCCTCGGTCACTGGGAATGTTGTTCTTTTGATAATGCTGCCTTACCTATATAGGCCGTCTATACGAGAAATTCAGCCCCTGTCTGTCTTGCAGTTGTACTTACCTGTCACTGATGGTCCTCAGTGCTGTCCTCCTACTATGATCACTTCAGCAGAAAACTGCTACAGAGATTGCCAAGGAGTACAGTACTGAAGATAGCAGGGTAGATATTGGTATAACCTGGCACAATATGTGGCAAGATCCTGGTAGATTTGAAGCAATCTGGACTACGGTAGCACTGGCTATCTGTCTGTTATAAACCAACGGAAACCAAAATGTTAACTACACAACCTGAAAAGATAAACATAATGCAACTCAACATAAAAAATATGATCCGATAAAGTAATAAAATAATAATAATGAATAAAATACAATGGATAAATAGAATTGGCGACTACATTTTTGGTCAGTGGTAGAGGTTACTGAACAGTGTTTTTAAAGCTTGTGCTGAGTACCCTCTTGGGCTTTTATATTACAACAACATATTACTTTAATAAAATAAAATAAACAACTGTTCCAGCGGAAAACAACTGTTCACAAACTCTTCCAAATGAAAAATGATTGTTTTGTTAGATGAACTAGAGAGTTCTTGGAAATGCATTGATCGTCTGCTGTTTACTGGAGAGTATTAATAGATGTTCTCAAATGATGAAAAGCATCCTATATGGAACTGAGAACACAGATGTGTCACATAATGTTTGTGGACAAAAAAAAAGTAATATCTGCAGAAAACCAAAGCAGATGTGTAATTAAAACTTTAATATACTGATGACTATAATCATTGGGCCTGATCCAGACCTACCCAAATAATATGCCCTTTTGCGAAGCGTATTTACGCCAGCGTACCTACGAAGCTTCCCCCTAGGCATTCCCCTTAGTCGTCCGTATTTATGCCGTCTTACGGCGACCAAACCCTGCCCTAACTTTTCTGAGTGTAACCGCGGGCGTCCGTAACATGCATGCGTAGTTACGTTGCTTAGCACGCCCATACTGTACGATTTACATGCCTCACCCTGCCTCCGAAGCGTGATTGAGGGTGTCGTATGTCTGGCACGCATCTTCGTTCTTAGTTATGCTGTGGACCTTAGTCTCGTAAGTTCATTCAGAGTTTTAGGACAGTGAAAGTATCTGACAATCAGTAGGACAATTCCATTTAGTGTTTTATAGCCCATTAAAGACTACAGATATACATGAAAACACAGGGTCTCGACATTTTACAAATTGCAATATAAAAAAACAAATAAACTTTATTAGTTCATTAGAGATTAAAGAAACTTCAAACAAATTTGGTGAAACAGGACATTCTACAGAGGGATGTAGTTTGCTGCTCTTTCAACAGATCATTTGGCGGAAATGACGCGCCAAGTGCCGTCACTACGAAGAGTCCAACAGTGACATGTGCTCTTCTTCCTAACCCTTACCATCCCCTTCCCACAAGCTAACCTTAACCCTCCCCTAACCCCAACCATCTTCATCCCACTTCCTAACCTTAACCCTCCCATAACCCTAAGCTTAACCCTACCCTAGCTCTAACCATCGCTGTAACACCCCCTAACCTTAACCCTCCCCTAACCATCCTCGTGCCGCTTCCTAACCTGAACCCTTCTCTAACCCTAACCATCCACATCACTTTGTGGCAATAAAGTGCAACTGCTGTTTCTATGAAGAGTCCAATGTGACAGGTAAGTCTTCATCGTCCTAACCATGAATTTCCCAAAGCCTAAGCTTCACCCTCCCCTAACCCTTATCGAAATAAGAACATTTGACATTGTTCCCATTCTGATTTATAAACATTCTTTACTTAAAAGCCTTTGGCATCAAAGCTGTTGGCTGTATTAATGTTGAAAATGGATTTGGTGCAGCGAAACAATCCTCTATTTACAGTATTTGTAAAGTCACAGTTTGTGAAAAATATTGTTCACAAGAGCTCAGATGACAAGTCAGATCTGTTGTGTTATTTGCTTGGGATAGAACCAGTTGTGTCTACTTCAGAAGCCATTAGATAAAGCACTCACATGACTGTAAGTTCAAGGGGGAGAGGACTTTCTAGACCAGAGATCAATTAACAGAAAGTGGCTTGAAATGTTTGAAAGCTAAATTTGTGTGCTTTTTCTCCAATCATCTGTAGCCTCTTAAAGCACAATAACATATTTTTTCAAACAGGATGTGGTTTAACATTTGATTGGCCAAGAATTTAGAGCAGCAGGAGGAAACCATTGATGAAGAGTAAGGACACATGATAAGTATGTGACTGGAAAATGACATTGGGCTGGATCCAGGCTTAAGTAAGTGCTTGAAATTAGTTACTCCTGGGCTAAACCATGTTGATTGAAGGGGAGTAATATTTCATCTGTTGCAAACACTATTAGAGTTGAAAGGTGATGTTTCCTATCCCAAGTCTAAATAACAGTGTGATAGTAAAGCTGGTCAGTATCTGTGTGCAGTAAGCAATTCAAAGATATGTCCCTGCATGAAAAGAAAACAATTACCTTGACTCCCCCTGCAAGCAACATGGTTCAGCCCAGGAGTAACTAATTTCAAGCACTTATTTAAGTCTGGATCCAGCCCATTAATTTAGTGTAAACAGGGATGGAGGTTATTTTTGTTGGAACTAAAGATAGGGGGTTTTTACTTGAGTATTTAGTGTGAATTGGAGGTATGAAGTTAATATAGTGTAAAGCGGCAAAAAGGTGTGATACGTTATTATTAGCAGAGGGGATTTAGTTCTGATAACTGGTAATGACAAAGTTATATTGCAAACAGAAATAGTTAGACACTTGCACTGCATAGGATTGTTAATATTTAGGGCCAAATTCTTATTGCAATACTTGTATACAAACACAGAATGATGTTTTTACTTTACTGAATTTAATGATGGATATAAATTAATAGTAAGTAAACAGAGAGACACATTTTCTCTCCGTCTCTGAAATGGGAAATAAAATGGCAATCAAATCAAATATGATAAAAAAAACAATCAAATTTTAATGTTTTCATAGTAGTTGTCAGATCCTATAATTTTACAGTTCTCATTTTTACTTACAAAACAAAACAACTAACATTATGATATGTTTTAGGCTAAATAAAAGCTAGTAAACCTACTACTATACTTCATACATCATTAGACAGGGGTTATAGAAGGATAATCAGTTCGGTTTTCACTTTTTATCTAACAGTGGTCATTTACAATGGACAAGATGACCCTTGAATAGAATTACTAAGAAGGAAATGTTATAGTATTTTGATGCTGTGCCACAAGACAATATAAGCTATCTATTACACTTCCTTTATTCTCATTAGCCGAATCAGTAGATTGGGGCTATTGTACACTAAGCTACATTAAGTCCAGTCCAGCTGTGTTTGAATACTAAAATGCTTCTGTCATCGCTTTTAGACAAATCATTGCCTATAAATACAGCAGCAAACAAAAGCACTTCTGTGAATTAAAGGTGCTGATAATATGGCTTAGTGCAAGAGGAAATTGTATCAGATGAACAGAGATTATTTCAATACTTTGGAAACAAAAAATCAAGCACGAAACAACAAGTGCACTTTCAATGTTTGAAAAAATTGGGCAGATAATTATTGCTGTTTTAGTTCATTACTAAATCATTGCACTTTATAGCAACAGCAGCTTCCATCTATTGTAAAGGTTCACTTTCGTCTTGTTACCTCAAACCTGATTTATCTTGATGTATTGTAAAATAGTTATTTTGGATAAGATATTTTCATTTTTTAATTATTCGTGTCTTATTGATTTAGTTGTAACTTATTTCAATATTACTTATGTATATTTTTACACCTTGGGTGTGTAACTTTTTAAAAGGTGAAGACAAAATACCTGCTGGTAGACACCACACAGTCACATTACAATTTGGTATATTCGGCACGGCAGATGAACCTACAGAAGAAGACTTGCTATATCCTTTAATCCTGAGGAAATGGGTTCTGTTCCCTCTTCCATGTTTGATAAGTCCAATATAATGAAATGTTTTTTTTTTTTTGCTCTTATGGGTACTAGGCATTTGTGTTACTGTGGGTGATAAGCTCTTGTCTTACAGTGGACTCTGTTCTCTTGTGCTGTCTTGGACGGTGACCTTCATGATACTGTAGGCACTAGAGTTATTGATGGTTTTAAGCTTTTGCATCTGTGTTGAGCATGTTGAACTTGAGAGCTTCAGGTTAAGGTTCCAAAAAAGATTGACAGCACTATTAACAGCATTATTGTTTTCACATTTGCAAAATCCTTTAGTGAAGTTATTCACACCCTGATTGTTTGTTAACCGTAGATAGATAGATAGATATCCCACTAATGACAGATTTATTATCTATTTATACCATAACAATTAATTGCAATAAAAAAGGGGGGGCGGGCTTATACATGACCAGCAGCAGGTGCAAATGCTTTAACATTAACAGACATTAGTTGCATCTGTGTTCAGATCTGAATTGGGTGCATTTGTCTTGGTCCACCCCTTACTTCCCTCAACATGTGAATAAATGCAAAAAACCATCACGCCAGCTGACATATGCTCAGATCAGGATCGGGGCCACTGTGTCCACTTGAGAGTACATGGGAACCATAAGCAAACAATAAGGCACTGGTACAGGCACTTAGGGATCAGTGCCAAAAGTTTAAGCAGAGCCCCCCATGCTCTGATAGATCATCTGGAATATGTGACTGATTTGATGTTCAGATGATTAGTTCGGAGTAATCAGTTGACAAGTCCAATATGGCTGTGCCACTAAACAGTGCTCAGGGGCATGCGGAAGCCGGCGTTCAGAAGCTTACAAGTGGGCACAGTGCAGCGAAAAGCCAGTGTGCTGGAGGATGACAGAGGCCGTAATAGAACACCAGAGCCAGGCTGAAGTTGGAAGCTAGCAAAACATCAGCACCAGGTGCACTTGAGATTTGAGACAATGGGTTGGGAATGGGTGACTTGCATAGGCCCCACCTCTTATCCAGGCCCTATAAAAGCCATACCCCCTGCACTCATGGTAGTGACACCACTGAAACTGTATCCAAACCATTAAAGTAAATGAACATATATCTGCTTTCAGAGTCATACAACAAAATAAAACACATTTCATACTGAGGTTG
Organism: Limnodynastes dumerilii; assembly: GCA_011038615.1. Lineage (NCBI taxonomy): Eukaryota > Metazoa > Chordata > Amphibia > Anura > Limnodynastidae > Limnodynastes > Limnodynastes dumerilii. The sequence continues at coordinate 286,166 of WWET01001125.1, read as the reverse complement.
AGTTTTTCATATTAGGCATATTTATTATATAGCCTCATTTATGAGAAATGTTTCCATTTGGTATAGCAGCAGTTGTTATCTTTGAAGGATGTGGACCTTTAATGATTGGATTTTTCTATTTACTTTATTACATTTTTTTAACAGACATGGACAAAATATGGTTTCTATATTCTAAGGGCAGAGTTAGATATTGGCAGGCCTATAGCAACATTCTGAGGGTACCCGTTGATCAAGCTCTGCTCTTCTGCCTTACCTGTTCTGCGTATGTGCACAGAAACGTTCATTGCTTTACTATCAAAGTAGAGCAGAGAGGACTAGAACTGACATAACTACAGTGGGCACAGATGGGAAGAATGGCAATGCTCAATGAGTAAGAGAAATATTTTACAGCCATTCCAATATGACAAAATGCATCCCCTGTTGCACGTTAATAATATATCCCAATAACCCAAATTTCTCATAAAATCCAAAGATGTGTGAAACTGATATTCTCATCAGTGCCCCTGTGTATAAAACCATTGCAATTTCATGGCATATTTAGATGAAGCTGAGCCCAGAGAACATTCTTTGAAAAAGCAGTGATGAAATGTAATTGCTTCGTAGAAAGAGCAATTATCTGTCTGGCTTGTTTAAATATAACTTTTTGACCTTTATGCTAATTTAAGTGTGGTACACAGAGACACAGATATGAGCCGGCAGGCTGTTTTCATCGCTCCTATAACACACAAATGCTTTTCTTTTTGTGCTTTAAATATCATACTGTATAAATATTTGCAGAAGCCCTGAAATCTATTCAAACTATTTTTTGGGAATTAATAGTACAAGGCTCTATTTATTTTACATATTGTATATTGTTAATTGAACTTGCAAATGTCAATAACAGAATATTTGGTCACGTTAGTTACTTACCAAAAAAAATAAGTAAAGCATTTATCATGTCAGAATGTCTGAGTGCATTGCTAACATTCACGATTGGACCATTAAGGACAGAGGACTGGATTCACACTTAAGAAACTCTTAAGTACAGATTTGAAATAATGGACCTACTATGCATGGGTAGTAAGTCATTTATGCAATCTACATACCACTTAAGTATTGTAGATTGACTATGTGCGGATGTAGTTTCATAAGAAGAAGAAAGAGGCACGGCAGGGCAGCCTCTGGGAGTCTATATGAGGAGTGGGTTGGGGGAGGGATTTAAATGAGCCGGGGAGGGCGGGTTAGTGAGAAGTCAGAAGGAAAATACGCACAGGAATTTAGGGAAGCTCTAGGCCACTCTTAAATGCCCTAGGGTCGTAATATAATGGGGAGGTGGTGTGGGAGGGAGCTTTCTTAACTGTGAATACGGTCCAGATTCTCTATGTTAGCCTCTGCAACAGTGGTTAACATACAGAATTTGTTATCCTAAACTCCATACATTTGAGGGAAGTGCACACCCTCTGTACTAACCTCGCATGTACAGGCAGTCCGCATGCTGAGTCCTACCTTAAGTCTCTGCACTCAGACGGACACCGAATGACATGTTGCATTGTAAGTAGGGGTTTAGCCAAGCCCTTACTGTACGATTAGCATTCCGTGTCCCACCGTGTGTATCAAGTACACTTGGTAAGTGCGAAAAAAGATTTCCGTATCGGATCGCAGCATCGGTCGGTTCCAATGTGGAAGTACCTTAAGTCACCTATCGTTCCTAATCCAGGCCAATTATCATTAGACCAGCATTTAACAAACTGATGCTGGAATCACAAAACATAAGGGTCTTAAGCTTGGTTTTTGGTACATTTCCAAACCAATATTTAAAAGAATATGTAATTAAAAAGGTATAATTCATCAAAATAGAAGAAAATAGATGTTTGACTGCTTACACTGTATTCTATTATTTTTATGTTAAACATTTATTATTTCATTTAGTGTCTATTTGCGTTTGAAATTTTACATTTGTAACCTCAACCAGACCATGATGGCTAATAAATTCATCTAATTTTTTCATTTTATTATCTTGCGAATACAATGGTATGGTTCTATTTTATAAGGTTTACTCATAACTGTGTTATTTGTTATTTTAAGCTAAAAAGCTAACAGAATAAAGGCAGATGAAGAAAAGGTATTGCTGCTTCAGCAGAATAGTCCCTCAACTCTTCCCACTGGCTAAACACTGTTAAGAATTCCTCTAAATCACCAAGCTCTTGTCTACCACTATTATAACAGGTGTGGGTCCCCGCCTTATTTCAATAGGACCATTCTCTCCCAGCCAATTTTGACTGGATGGGATATCAATTGCTTATGCATTGATGAGACATAGCAATCGATCCCCGGAGCACCGAACACGGTAAGTGGAAAACACTACCCCAACCCTTTCCCTAGTTCTTACCCTAACCCTCCCTTCCCCGCAGCCTGGACCTAACCCTCCCTTCTCCCTAGCCTGACCCTAACCTTCCCGTCTCTATAGCCTAACCCTAAATCCCCCCTCCCCGCAGTCTGACCCTAACCCTCCCCTTATATGGCCCTAACCCTCCCTTCCTAAGAGCCTAACCCTAACCAACCCCTTACACTAGAAGTCACTGGAGAGGTTACTCACCTCTCTGGAGCTGTCAGCGGCGAGTCCTGCAAAATTGAAAGGGTGAGTATGCAGAATAGGCTGTGCCTACTCGAAATAGAGAAAGCCGTAAAGGAACTTTCATCTGTCTCTGTTTCTAAAAGCAGCCCATCGGAGCAGGGACTGTAGCCGATTATAACAATGATGGCAGCTCTGTTCCAAATTAACAGATCTGTTCCTAATTAAGTACAAGCTTAAATCAGACCCCTCTTAGCAACCATGTAACCTTCTGATGAAATCAGTTACACTGAAAAAACACATTAAGGACCTTTTGATTTCTGCTCTCCCCACTTATGATTGCACACAAGTAATTAGTTGAATCTCTGGATGACAGCTCCTATTTTAAGCAAGTATGCTAGATTTATCAGCATATAATCAAGTCTACTTTTCAACTTCCAGCCAGAGGTGTCACAATTTAAAATTGGACTGTGCATACTACACACCAGACGGAGGACTGGATATCTTCTGCCGATAGGAAGCCGTGCTAACAACCTCCCTAAAAGATCACTGTAAAGGATTCCACAACTCCTCAGCATATTTTCTGAAGGACAGAGGCCTGGACATCTGAGCCGGCGTTATGTCGTGCTAACGAGCACTAAGATAGTCATCTCTGAGGACCTTGTCACCTTTCAGTCAGCTGGTGGTACGCCCCTGGTCAATGTGCATTTGACAGTTTAACTATACACACCCTTGTTCTCTGTCCCTCTGATTTAATAGACGTTGTCATCGGAATCAGAAAAGGATACTTTACTACACTTTACCGAACATCTCTTATATTCCGGAAAAACACTGCCTTCTATTATCGGCCATTTAACATCATTTTAAGGTCAATATTGTTTCTATATCTTGTGAGAACATTATCATCATTTATTAGCAGTCTGCCTGATCACCAGCTGCTACTACAATAGGGACTGAGAACTCTAATCATATATGTACTATTCATTGTTGCTTTTAAAATCCATGTTTTATTTTATCAAGTGTCTCAATAAACTTTATTAAATATACCTGAAGCACTAATTGTTGTTGTGCTATAAATTGTGTTTGCCTGGGGGCTCTCTCTTCCCCCTCCCCCTTTTAGTTGCTGAGGTAAATTTAGTCTTATTGGGCTGGATCCAGACTTAAGTGCTTGAAATTAGTTACTCCTGGGCTAAACCATGTTGATTACAGGGGGAGTCAAGTTAATTGTATGTTTGACTTGCTACTGCACACAGATAGTGACCAGCTTTACTATCACACTGTTATTTAGACTTGAGATAGGAAACATCACCTCTTAACTCTAATACTGTTTGCAACAGATGAAATATGACTCCCCCGCAATCAACATGATTTAGCCTAGGAGTAACTAATTTCAAGCACTTACTTAAGTCTGGATCCAGATCCATTATTATTATTTATGTCAATTTTAAGAGAAAAAGTTTTTGTTTTTTCTCTTGATTACGTTAACATATATTAACTAGCGCCTAAGTAGTTATTGTGTATGAAGAAGAGGATGCCTGGCCAGCCTATAATCTTGTGAATTTACATTACCACAAACTAACACATCAATAGCAATTTTAACCCACCAAATTACCAGGTATGATTGTTGGGTATAACACAAGAAATCATGGATGGGTCTAGTATGTGGGTACACCAGCAAGTAATAGTACATAGGAATTGTGGAAAATATAGGTGTTCAATCAGGCTCAGCGACAGGGGGAGACAAGGAGGACAGCTGTGATGAGCCCCGAGGTTTAGAGGGACCCCTGCATTCCACTACTGAGGAGGGATGGGGGACACCAAAAACATGAGTGTACCAGGGCCCCAAGATTTCTGTTGCCAGGCCAGCTCAATTGAGTTAAAGAACTATTTTTTAGCAGATGATATTAAACTTCCTTTTCTATATGTCTTGAAAAACACATAAAAAGTACCATATCTTGATGTGTTGGGGGCTTTTTACACTTACATCGACCGGATGATGCATGTATTTTGCGAGCACATATTAATGATAGAACAAGGCCATGTTAAACTTTTTATGTCCTATTAAGGCTTCTAAGCCCAGGGCCTGATTCAGATTTAGGGATGGAAGGTCTGTTGCGTAAGTCCTTTTGTCATGTAACATCGGCGAATGCACGCACCAGATGTTACGTGTCTTAAGTCCTTCTGTACTGAAGAACTTCCGTAGAATGGAGCAGCTCTTCAAATCCGCATCCCTAAACTCCGCCAAACAGGTGGGGTTAGGCATTGTAATGAAAGGCATGGGGAGGAGAGCAGCAGTACCAAAGCAGATCCATGCGGAGATGTTAAGGAAGCGTGTAAGTGTCCTGAACTCCTTCCAAAAGGGAGTAACGGGGGCGTGCACTCCTCTCTTCCATGCCTAGTTACAGATCACTGTGCACATAGGAGATCTGAATCAGGTCCACAGTTCCTATCTGTAAATAGGAAGCTCCAGGTGTAAAACAATAATATAAACCTGAATAATCTTTAATAAAGAAATAACTCACTAACTTAGATATATTACTACCCTGAGCTCTACCTGTATGAATCCTTCTCGCTTTATATAGTGCTATCAGATTACGTAGCACTTTACAGAGAATATTTCCCATTCACATCAGTCCCAGCCCCATTGGTCCCTAACACATACAGTACATACATTAGAGGTAATTTTTTTCAGCAGCCAATTAACCTTCCAGCATGTTTTTTGGAGTATGGGAGTAAACTGGAGCATCCAGAGGAAACCCACGCAGACACGAAGAGAACATGCAAACTCCACATAGATAAGCCTTGTCTGGGAATTGAACTCATGACCTCAGCACTGTGAAACACAAGTGCTACTCACTGAGTTACCATGCTGCACCCATTCTCATCTCTGCCACTTCCACCAGCAGATAAATAATGTTTTAACTAATCAAGTATAGTGAAGAATACCAGTCAATAATCAGTGAAAAGTTAAAGTTCCTGTAAATTATACAGCTTGCACACATTGTGATGGAGGGGTATGATAGGTTTCAAGACAATAGGATAAATATGTTACTTTTACAGTTTGAAATGGATAGGAAAATTTGATGTCATGAAGTGTAGGGCTACTTTAACTAAAATAAGTTAATACAACTTGACAATGGGGTAGATCCAGACCTAAGTGGTTGTTACGTTAGAACGCGTAGAGTATTTACACTAGCATCATTTCTAGGCACTCCCCTAGGTCGTACGTATTTTGGCCATTTTACGCTGCCCAAACCCTACCTTAACTTTCCATAGCGTAACTACTGACGTACGTAATGGATTTACGTACGTGACGGCCAAACCCAGCCCAATACCGTCCAATTTAAATGCCTCCCTCTGCTTCCAAAGTGTAATTACGGGTGTCGTATTGATGCTCCTTCGTTCGTATTTACGCTGATGGTACGTATGCTAGGAGTTACATAGCGTGACATCTGCTGCGCACATGTGCAGTAAATACAAACAGCCGATTTGACGTCATCAGCTATCGTAAATACGTTAGTGTGCTTAACTCAGGATCTGGCCCAATGTGCTATGCAGTATCTCTACTATTCTCAGCACAGTTCTGCACATTATGTAAATAATTTGAAACAAAATGAGAGTCAAATTGAATGAAAATTGTCATTTAATGATATTAATCCATGGAGAGAGAGAGGTTTAGTGCCTGTTACAAAGGAGCTCAGTGTAATCATAATATTTCCATTTGGTAAGATGATCTATAGAAATGCTATTGAAATATTAGCTACTATGGATCCTTTTATTCCAAAAAGGGTGAATGACCTTCTTAATATAACAGCTATTTGAAAACTCTGGCCCATTTATGTTCCTAAAGATAGGTAGACAGATTGCGTGTATAATTATAGAGCTTGTGTTTCATGCAAAATTGTTTATGGATCTTTCAAATGGCCATCTTTTTTATCAATATATAGCTTATTGATTTTTATTTTGTTTTATTCTATATGATTTAAAAGTCCTAAAATACTTTAATGATGCTCTTAATTTGTTTTATTGTATATCTTATATTGTTAATACAGCATTTATATTCACTTTGTTATGGGTTAGTGGGCAAAGTTATTGGGGCAGATTCAGAGATGCACTTACACCTTTTTTTAGGTGCAAGTGTACAGCTCGGCTAAACCATTTTTCAAAGTAAGGGGAGTTAATTAATTTTAAAAAAAATTGCATGCAGGGAAAATACATGACTTTTAGACATAGAACTAAAATACTGCATAGTTTTATGTTTATTCTATAAAATAGAGTTGAGCTAAGAAACTTCACCTCCTAATTTTAATTCTGGTTTCACAATGTAATTTTGCCTCCCCTTGCAATTCAACATGGTATTGCTCAGGTCTACACTTCCACCTAAAAAAAGGTGGAAGTGCAACTCTGAATCAGCCTCATTATGTGAGACAGAATAACAGACATTCTTCAAATTACCCAATAGACTAGTTGCTTAGCAACTACCTAAAATGCTATTATTTGTATCCATTAACCTTTAATTTTCCTAATTATTCTAATGGAGGCTTCTATCAATCTATTTAAGGTTTATCTGTGCAATGCAGTATGAACCTGTATGTGTCTAATAGTGCTGCAAATCAAAGTAATCAAGGTGAAAGTAGACAGGCAATATATCTAATAACTAATTGCAGGTAACCTGGAAAAAAATTACATTTTGTCCACAGCAACAAATCAAAAATAGAAATATATAGTTACTATGACAGCAACCATGAACTGTCACTAAAAGTAGTTTAGGTTAGTGTGATGAAAAATTGAACACAAATAATTATCTCAATGCTCTTTCCCACTAGGAAATAACATCTTCTTTACGTAACTGTTATTTGCATGCATGCATTAATGTTGTTCTAGGTCCTATTAATTAGGAATGCAGCTAGAGGGCAATAGATGCTGCTGCCATGCAAAGATGTAGGTGGATAATGTACCCAGGAATCTGATTTTGTTTACTGGTGTCCCAGTAAGATAACAAGAACTGTGTGATGTGGGAGGGATGCAGTTAGTGAGGTGTGTAAGGTGATGTAAGTTCTCTATACACTCCATAATATATGATCAAGAAGCTGGGGCCCATATGTAATAACCAGGTGTAGGTTTTTACTTCAAAAGGCCCATTTTTTTAAAGGTCCGTTCTCTCCCAATAAGTGCCTGGTAAATCGATTGCTTCTGCCTCGATTTTCCCCAGGATGAGGAGGCAGCGGTGAACAGTGAGTGTTGCTCTAATCCAGGGGTCAAGGAACTTTTTTACCTTTTACCCCAAAATATATTTAGATACGCCGATTTTACCCCCTTGATTTGAAGGAAGGAAATCATATATTATTAATTATTTGAATTCAAAATTTTATTGAATTTATTCAAAATTTCTTTGAAAGCTTCAACTTCAAAACTTCAGGTTTTGGAGAAATTATGTTGCTTCATTTTTAATACGAGAGCATCACCTTTATCCCCTGCTGCCCCATCATCACATACTGTGCCACCTTTATCCCCTGCTACCCCATCATCACATACTGTCTCCCTTCACCTGCTGCCCCTTCATCACATACTGTCCCCCTTCATCTGCTGCCCCTCTATCACATCCTGTCTCTCTTCATTTGCTGCCCCTACATCACATACTGTCCTCTTTCATCTGCTGCCCCTTCATCACATACTGTCCCCCTTCCCTACCCC